>WNWK01004783.1:0-97500 GCA_009830355.1 Cherax destructor
ATATTGTTGCTACTACACGAACAATTGTATGGTACTATGTCTATATCCTGACTACTTCAAGTGTATGTGTGTGTGGCGTGCGTACACGTGTGTACATTTGGTTGGTAGTGTGTGTGTGTGTGTGTGTGTGTGTGTGTTTTGTGTGTGTATGTGTGTGTGTGTGTGTGTGTGTGTTTGTGAGTGTGTGTGTGTTTGTGAGTGTGTGTAGGAGGGTGTGTGTGTGTGTGTGTGTGTTAGTTACCATTTTGTCCTAGGCACATGTCAATTAGACACTAGGCCTGTTGTATGTATGTGTGTGTATGTGTGTGTAAGGAAACACGCATGTGTGTGCGTGTGTGTGTGTGTGTGTGTGTGTGTGTGTGTGTGAGTGTGTGTAGGAGGGTTAGGAGGTACAAGGGGGGGAGGGGGGAGGGAAGTGTTATTGGGTTAGTGGTCAGGTTCTTGTAGGTCTACTGTCATGTGTGTGTGTGTGTGTGTGTGTGTGTGTGTGTGTGTGTGTGTGTGTGTGTGTGTGTGTGTGTGTGTACTCACCTATATGTACTCACCTAATTGTGGTTGCAGGGGTCGATTCATAGCTCCTGGCTTCGCCTCTTCACTGGCCTCTACTGGGTCACTCTCCCTGCTCCATGAGCTTTATCATACATCTTCTTAAAGCTATGTATGGAACTTGCTTCCACTACTTCACTCTCCAGATTATTCCACTTCCTGACAACTCTTAAGGTTAAAGAAATACTTCCTAACATCCCTATGACTCATCTGGGTTTTCAGCTTCCAATTGTGGCCCCTTGTTCCTGTATCCCATCTCTGAAACATTCGATCCCTATCCACCTTGTCAATTCCTCTCAGTATTTTATACGTTGTTATCATGTCTCCCCTGTCCCTCCTATCCTCTAGTGTCATCAGGTTGAGTTCCCTTAACCTCTCCTCATAAGACATACCTCTCAGTTCCGGGACTAAACGTGTTGCAAATTTTTGCCCTTTCTCCAATTTCGTGACGTGTTTGACTAGGTGAGGGTTCCATACTGGTGCTGCATACTCTAATATAGGCCTGACGTACACGGTGTACAATGTCGTGAATGATTCCTTACTCAGATGTCTGAACGCTAATCTCAGGTTTGCCAATCGCCCATATGCTGCAGCAGTTAATTGATTGATGTGTGCCTCAGGAGACATGTTTGTTATAATGCTTACCTCAAGATCCTTTTCTTTAAGTGACGTTTGCAGCCTTCGATTCCCTAACCTGTATGCCGTCTGCGGTCTTCTGTGTCCTTCCCTAATCTTCATGACCTTACACTTACTGGGGTTAAACTCAGGAGCCATTTGTTGGACCAGACTTGTAGTCTGTCCAGATTCCCTTGTAATCTTAACTGATCCTCGTCCGTTTCACATCATCAGCAAACAGTGACACTTCTGAATATATTCCTTCCATCATGTTATTCACATATATAAGAAACAGCACCAGACTTTGAACTGACCCATGTGGAAAACCACTCGACACATGCACCCACTCTGACACTTCATCAGGTATTCCCTGATCCATTGCAGTACTTTCCCTATTATTCCTGCCTGCTCGTCTAAAAGATGCAATCTACCCATCCCTCTCTCTCCTGTCTTACTTCTGTTACCTTATCGTAGAACTCAAGTAGATTTGTGACACAGGATTTCCCATCTCGGAAGCCGTGCTGATTGTCATGTATGAGCCCACTCTTTTCAATGTGTTCCACCACTCTTCTCCTAATGATCTTTTCCATGACTTTACATACTATACAAGTCAGTGACACTGGTCTGTAGTTTAACGCTGCCTGTCTGTTTCCCTTCTTAAAAATTGGAACTACATTTGCTGTCTTCCACGCCTCAGGCAATTGTCCAGTTTCGATAGATTTACTGAAGATTGTTGCTAGCGGCACACACAGTTCCTCTGCTCCTTCTCTCAGTATCCATGGAGATATGTTATCTGGGCCCACCGCCTTTGAGGTATCTAGGTCACCTAGCAGTTTCTTCACCTCTACCTTGGTTATGTATATTGTGTCCAGCACCTGCTGGTGCACCCTACCTCCACGGTTTCCTGGAAGCATTCCTATCTCTATTGTAAATACTTCTCTAAATCTTGTGTTTACTTCATCACACTTCCTGGTCAGTCTTTGTGAGCTCCCCTCCTTCTTTCCTCAGCCTGATTACCTGGTCCTTGACTGTTGTTTTTCTCCTAATGTGACTGTATAGCAACTTTGGTTCAGATTTGGCTTTTGATTGCTATGTCGTTCTCGTATTGCCTCTGGGCCTCTCTCCTTATCCCAGCATATTTGTTTCTGGATATTCTGCTCAACTCCTTGTTTTCTTGAGTCCTTTGTCTTCTATATCTTTTCCATGCTCTAGCAAACTTGGCTTTGGCCTCTTTACACCTCCATTTAAACCACGGGCTCACTCTGGTCTTACCATTTTTTCTATTACCCTTTGGTATGAACTTCTCCTCTGCCTCCCTGCACTTAGTGGTCACTAGTTCCATAATTTCATTTACTGTCTTTCCCTCTAGTTCTCTTTCCCACTGCACTTTATGCAGGAAACTTCTCATGCTTATGTAGTCCCCTTTTTTGAAGTTCGGATTCTCTCGTTCTTCTTATGCTGCTGCATTTTCCAGTGTTAACTCTACAAGGTATTAAAAACTCAGGACATCATGATCATTAGCGCCAAGGGGTCTTTCATGTGTGATATCCCCAATGTCTGAACTATTCAAGGTGAAATGAAATTCAGCCTTGCTGCAACATCCTCTCCTCTCTCTCTGGTTGTATCCCTAACATGTTGGTGCATGAAGTTCTCCAATACAGTCTCCAACATCTTAGCCCTCCATGTTTCTGGTCTCCCATGTGGCTCTAGGTTTTCCCAGTCAATCTCTTTATGATTGAAATCCCATATTATGAGTAATTTTGTCCTACCCATATGAGACCTCCTGGCCACTTCAGCTAGTGTATCCACCATTGCCCTATTGTGGACATCATACTCTTGTCTTGTCCTCCTGCTGTTCAGTGGTGGGTTATACATCACTGCTATCATCACCTTTGGACCCCCAGTCTGAAGTGTTCCAACAATGAAGTCTTCTGTTTCTCTTCTGTCCATTCCTCCCATTTCCTCAAAACTCCACTGGTTTTTGATGTTATCATCCATGTAAGTTTTGTCTCTGTTTGTGCTATGATGTCAGGTGATGCATCAATGATTCGTTCTTGCCACTCTTCACTCTTATTTGTTATTCCATCTGTATTGGTGTATTTTGGGAGATGGAAGAGGAAGGTGCAGGCTGGGAGGGTGGGAGGCAGGGCAGAATATTATGGGAGGCTGCTGTGATTGTGAAATTAGTGCTTAGGGGGGTGGGGGCTATGATGTGTGGATTGTTTGGGGTTATTGTGTTTGGTTGATATGTGGTGATAGGGGTTGAGGGGTTTCTCTAAGCATATGTGTTTGATGTTCCCCCAGAGGCTGATCTTTCCTGTCTGTCGTTGCCTGTCCTGTCTCTCTTTCCTTCCACTGGTTTCGTCTTGCTCTCACTTTCAGATGTTCCCTTTCTTTTTGTGTTCTGTCTTGATTGAGGTACACTTGTTGATATTCCTGAGAGTCGTTTAACAGTGGCTTCTGTTGTAGTATCCTGTTCTGTACCACTTCCGTCTTGAATGTCAATTTGATTGGTCGATATTTACCCTCGAATACCCCCCAAGTCTGTGAAAATTCTCTACCTGAGACATGTCCTTCTCTCCTGTTATTGCAATGATGCTCTTAATCTCTGTTTCCTCCCAATGCTTTCTTTCATCATAGGTCTTCCCTTCAGCCTCCTGAAGCCCATGAATAATTATTGACTTCTCCCTCTCTTCCCATTTCTTTTCTCTCAATATCTCTGATCTGGTTTAAGCATCTCCTTTGTGTTTCCCTTATCATCTCCTGGACACTCTGATGACCTGATAGCACTTCTGCTAAAGACTTCTTAGCTCCATCCCCTCCTTCAGTTATCTTGCTGCCTACTGATGTTCCCATTTCAGTCACCTTTCTCCTTTTGAACCTCATCTTTATATCCTGCTTCAGCACATTCATTTCTTCTTCCAGTCTTTGTATCTTTGCCTCAGCTGCTACAGCTCGTGATTCCCACTTCTTGCTCTCTGCAAATATCTTCTCTAACATGTTATTGTAAAGATCATTTAACCTTTTTTTCCCTTTTTGATCCATTTTGTTTTTGAGCTGTTCTACGCATTCTTCCTTTTCAGACCAACCATCCTCAGTTCCCTTGCCTTTACGTCCCGGGACCCCTTTTGAGATCCTTTTTTTATCCTGTTAGGATGCTCTAGCTCCTTCAGCTTTGTGTAAAAATGTGTGGTGGAGGGGGGGGATTTATGATCTAATGTGTTAGGTTAGGTTTGTCTGAGTATGTGTATACGTGTGAGTGTGTTTATATATATATATATATATATATATATATATATATATATATATATATATATATATATATATATATATATATGTGTGTGTGTGTGTGTGCACGCGCGTGTCTCAGTCTGAAAAAAAAGGGAGGGGTCACTAGCACGCTAGACCACGCTACTCTTTTGTAGATTATAGAAATATTTCACACCCTATTCCATATTAATATTTAATACTATAATACTTACTGGTGTACACGTGTGTATGTGTGCGTGCGCGTTTACTAGCTTGTCGTTCTTTGAGAAAAAATGAGGGGGAGGTCACTTTATCACGCTAGGCTACGCTACTCTTTTGGAGATTATAGAAATGTTTCTCACTATATTCCTTATTATTATATACTAATATTTACTATTATAATACTGGTGTACACGTGTGTTAGTGTGTGCGTGCACGTATACTAGCTTGTCGTTCTTTGAGAAAAAAATGTGGCGGGGGTCGCTAGGCTACATAACTCTTCTGAAGATTTTTAGATCACTTATTAAATATTGTCAAGGTTACTCCTATCTATCTGCTGGCACTAAAAGTTAGGGAGAGAGTGATGGTATAGCATACAACCAGCAGGGCGAGACACTGACACTTTAGACACCAACCAAAATTGCTGCCACACATAGGCAAGTGACGTCGTCTGCACAACAATGGCGGCTCCTGGTGGTGGCTGCTATGATCTTCAGTTTGTAACTCTCTCCGTAGATTTTATCATGCATAAAAAACTTGGTATTCACTCTTTTTCCTTTAGTATTATGGTCATAACAAATCTGATAATATTAACTGTAGTCACAACACCAACTGCTGGGGATTGACTAATTTTTTTTTCTTTCATTATTTACTTTATCACTCGTTTATGGCTTTATCACTACACTGCTGCTATAACCCACCAGATATTTGCATTTATTTTTATTTAAGGTCCCATCCTTGACCCATTAAATATGATTGTTTTGATTATTTGTGTCAACACTGTCGCCGGCACTGACCAGCTGATTGCTACCCTCCCTCACACACCTTCCAGTAAAATCACCCACATTCAAATTTAAATTGTAAAATTCTTGATCTTATCACATTATTCACACTCTAGAAAGTTGTTACACTCTTGTAGGTATGTTCACTGATTCAATCACGTACTATGACCGCTAATAATAACGTAGGACAGCTGCTAGACGCTAAATCCCGGGAGCACTATTAACGATACTGCTTCACGTGTGTGTGTGCGTGTGTGTGTGTGTGTGTGCATGTGTGTGTGTGTGTCAATTTGACAGTATACTGTTGAACAAATTTAGAAAATTTATAAACTGGTTTTTACATTATAATTTGGGAATGCCTCATCTGATCAGCTTCTAACCTTCACCACCAATAACTTGAGAATTCAAGTTCTGGGCAGCTTCAAACTTAAATGCTAGTGACTTCTGGGATATTGGTTTTGGTCTGTATATGTGCCAATTTGCATTTTTTATTAAAGAAATTGGGGTATTAGCTTCCATCTGATAACATGTTAATGCCTCTTCTCATATTTATCTGCATTTGGAAATCATACCTCACTCTGTACTGTCCCTTTTCCATGCACTGACATATATAGGGCTGGGCTTATGAGATATGGGGATCACTTTCTATGATCGAGGGTCGAATAGCAACTGAAACACGTCTAGCTAACTTTGTATCCGTTTAAAGAGTAAATTATGTTATTATAAACAACAATAAGAGTTGAAACTGCTAGAGTTATAAGTGTGAATACTAATATTTTTGTCTCACAGTACCGGAGGAAAACCCTGATCACCTGAAAGTAACTGACGCTGACGCCACTGACGCTGTACTCACATGGACTCCTGTAGACGAGGACTCTGTCAACGGACTCCTCTTAGGCTACAAGGTCAGTTGTCATGCCCAAAGGCTATCACTTGCGATACTGTTGCAAAGCTAAATAAAATCACTGTGTGTGTTCCCTTGGCTCTGATAGATATATTTTTTTTGAGTGACCATCACAGGTGAATGTAGCACCACGTCAGCTGCTACAATGTAGCACCACGTCAGCTGCTACAATGTAGCACCACGTCAGCTGCTACAATGTAGCACCACGTCAGCTGCTACAATGTAGCACCACGTCAGCTGCTACAATGTAGCACCACGTCAGCTGCTACAATGTAGCACCACGTCAGCTGCTACAATGTAGCACCACGTCAGCTGCTACAATGTAGCACCACGTCAGCTGCTACAATGTAGCACCACGTCAGCTGCTACAATGTAGCACCACGTCAGCTGCTACAATGTAGCACCACGTCAGCTGCTACAATGTAGCACCACGTCAGCTGCTACAATGTACCACCACGTCAGCTGCTACAATGTACCACCACGTCAGCTGCTACAATGTAGCACCACGTCAGCTGCTACAATGTAGCACCACGTCAGCTGCTACAATGTAGCACCACGTCAGCTGCTACAGACATGGGAACACTTCCTATTCACTGTTGCAAATGGAAACTTTAATATATTTTTCTCCTCGTCCCTCAGATGGGGTAGTTGGTTGTTGTTAAGAAGAGTGTCATCCAGGACTATGTTAGCAGGAGTCCAGGTCATAATAAGAGTGTCATCCAGGACTATGTTAGCAGGAGTCCAGGTCATAATAAGAGTGTCATCCAGGACTATGTTAGCAGGAGTCCAGGTCATAACAAGAGTGTCATCCAGGACTATGTTAGCAGGAGTCCAGGTCATCTCTGGTATACTATTACACAATAGAAAGTTTTCAATAATCCTTACCTCTGTGAGATATAACAGTCATAGGTGTATGTTCTCAGGTTGAGTACTGGGTGGATGACGACGGTGCCGACGATGACGACCACGACCACGACCAAGTGCTAACGACGGGACCAGTGGGTCGAGCTGAGCTGACGGGTCTGCAGCCCTTCACAGATTACCGTGCCCGCGTCAGTGTTGTCAACTCTGCCTTCACCGGACCAGCGTCCTCCATCATTACCTTCAAGACGGCTGAAGGAGGTCAGCACCTCACCGTTAACCCCTCGGAAAATTACTGGGTTTTTTCCTCCCGACTTCTTGAAATTGTCCTAATCGGGAATCAATTTCTTTCATTTTTTGTGAATGTGTGACGAAGGCATCATGAAGGCTCTAACGTAGGTTAGCCGGGTACCATCTTCACTCCTGCACCATGATAGTCAGCCAGGTATGATCTCCACACGTGTATTTCTGCACCATGATAGTCAGCCAGGTATGATCTCCACACGTGTATTTCTGCACCATGATAGTCAGCCAGGTATGATCTCCACACGTGTATTTCTGCACCATGATAGTCAGCCAGGTACGATCACACCTCTGCACCATGATAGTCAACCAGGTATGATCACACCTGTACCCCTGCACCATGATAATTGACCAGGTATGATTACACGTGCACTCCTGCACCATGATAGTCAGCCAGGTATGATGTCCGCATGTTCACCTCTGCACCATGATAGTCAGCCAGGTGTGATTTCCACACGTGCACCTCTGCACCATGATAGTCAGCCAGGTATGATCATCAGTGCACTCCTGCACCATGATAGTCAGCCAGGTATCATCTTTACACGTGCTATAAAGCTCTAATATAGTTACAATTTGCTACAGTTATAATATGTTGCTTTATTGACTGTTACAGTCAATAAAGCTCTATACATGTAGCGCAATTTCTCGTCAACATGATTAAAGGATTTCATTCAAAAATCGAATAAAGCTTTCTGTGTAGGCCGTCCCATATACCCGTCAATGTTGCTGTACTTTTTCCATCGCATTTACGGGCCTTGCACTGTATGGAGGATCTTCATATGACAGTTGACTTTGAAGATTTCCTTATGACAAAGATAATAAGCAACATGAGATGAACCAAGAAGCAACGAATGTAAGACACAAAAACTAAAGATTATTCAATATTATAAAAGATAATTTGCTAAAGTTATAGATAGTATCGAAGTAAGTTGACATGCAGTGTGTCACTGTCAGGGGAGCCTCGTCAAGACCTGGCTGTCAGGGAAGCCTCGTCAAGACCTGGCTGTCAGGGAAGCCTCGTCAAGACCTGGCTGTCAGGGGAGCCTCGTCAAGACCTGGCTGTCAGGGGAGCCTCGTCAAGACCTGGCTGTCAGGGGAGCCTCGTCAAGACCTGGCTGTCAGGGGAGCCTCGTCAAGACCTGGCTGTCAGGGGAGCCTCGTCAAGACCTGGCTGTCAGGGGAGCCTCGTCAAGACTTGGCTGTCAGGGGAGCCTCGTCAACATTTGGCTGTCAGGGGAGCCTCGCCAAGACTTGGCTGTCAGGGGAGCCTCGTCAAGACTTGGCTGTCAGAGGAGCCTCGCCAAGACTTGGCTGCCAGGGAAGCCTCGTCAAGACTTGGCTGTCAGGGGAGCCTCGCCAAGACTTGGCTGTCAGGGGAGCCTCGTCAAGACTTAGTTACCTGGTAAAACAAAAGTCTCAGTACCTGACCGCTAAAAAGCAGATCCCACAAAGTGAAGAATGTTTAATCAACGTTTCAGGTTGTGGTAGACCATTATCTGGCCGCGAGCTGAGACTGGTCCAGGACGGACCTAAGCGTTCTATAAAGATTTATCTCTAATATGTTGTTTAATTATGATATGAATCATACTTAAGTCTATATTTTGTTACCTGTGAGTATTTATTAATACCAAATTTTAATTTTAGATAATCAGCCTTAAATGTACTTTTTTTTGAGAACTATTTTCATTCAGTAATTACTATTGGGCATAACCAATAATGTGTTGTCTCCATGAAGTAGAATATAATAGGAGCGCTGCAGTAGACCTACTGGAGTATGCAGGTCAACTCCTAAATACAGAAGCACTACACTGTAGGCCTACTGGCCTACTAAAGTGCTTTTGTGTGTAGGTAGACTCTATCCATCCAACTATTTCAGTCCAGTTATCTAACTTGATTTTTTTAAATTTACCCAAGGTAGAGCTTAGCCAAGTCTGGCTACTCTGAACTGCTAGCTTTCTTCTAACAGAGTCAGGACCAGTGTCTAATCTGAAGGCGAGGCAGCTGGGTGAGGACAATGTGCTGGTGGACTGGGAGGAGCCCGAGGAGCCACACGGTGTAGTAAGAGGCTACCAGGTGCACTACACCACTGTGAGCGAAGACGGTCAAGAGGGAACCCTCACCGAGTACGCTGAGAAACTTGACCCCTCCGTCACCATGGTCAAGCTCTCGGAACTGGAAGAGGGAGCTACCTACAGGGTCACTGTTGCTGCTGTTAACGGCGCCGGGGATGGTGAAGGGTGAGTTCCTTCTGTTACTATTTATTCTTCCTCGATAACGACATGATACCCCTATTAAGTTAGTTAGGTTTAAGGTCTATCAGCAGTCTATCAAAGTCGTTTATAAATATTCCATTATCAAACTCGTTTATAAATATTCTGGTATTAAACTTGTTTATAAATATTCTGTAAATGAAAATGCCTTTGTTATTCAGACTTGTTATTCAGACTTGTTATTCAGATTTGTTCTGCAGTTCTTTGCTTAACTTTCCATAAGTGTCTCTCATTTTAACATTAGACTCTTCCAAAACAATTGTTCTCTCAGTTCACTTCCAAATCTCTCAGATTTTATCGTACACTTCATGTGATTTTTTAAAATATGTGGAATATTAAAAAAATAAGGAAAATGTTTTGAAATGTTATTGTATTGCATATTTGGACGATTCAGAGAGGTTTAAAGCATTTCTTTAGATTTAACCTAACACCTAGAATCTGGACACTCACCTGCAGAATATATGAGTGGGAGGGGCTGGGTTTGATTGGTGTCGTGGGTACGGGAGTAAATTCTTGGGTAGTTTTGGGTAGGGATGGTTTTGATAAGGACGTGCCTTGTATGGGCCAGTAGACCTTCTGTAGTGTTCCTCCATTCTCATGTTTTTATGTCAACACTGACTCTTCGCCTCTTCTTACATCCAACTTCAACTCTAGATAACAAATGTCTTGAATATAAATATCTATGCCTTTAATTTTCTCTCAGCAATCATCATTCAGAGTTTGCCCACGTAAATTTAGCTCTCATTCTCTCATATACACCTGACTTAATACTTTTGCATACCTTCCATTATTCTTTCATATACACCTGACTCTATATTTCTGTCTGGCTTCCATTTCAATTCTCTCACTCTTGTTAAGTCATTGTTAGAACGTCTGGTTTCAAGTCTCCGGCCACAACAACATTCATCACAACAATAGACAATGTCCATAACGTCTGTATCGTCAAAGTATGAAACATTTAAATGACTTCCATTGTTCACCCATGACGTGACTCAGTGTAAAGATGTATTTGAGTACTATTGTACTGTTGATGGTGGCAGCCTGGGGAGGGTAGTATACCTTAGTACTACGATAATAGATCTTACCTTGTAAACTGAATAATGTAAAATAACTGGTGCGGTGCCACGAGTGAGGTGACTGGTGACCTTCCTGCCTTAACTGGTAGTGACCTTCCTGCCTTAACTGGTAGTGACCTTCCTGCCTTAACTGGTAGTGACCTTCCTGCCTTAACTGGTAGTGACCTTCCTGCCTTAACTGGTAGTGACCTTCCTGCCTTAACTGGTAGTGACCTTCCTGCCTTAACTGGTAGTGACCTTCCTGCCTCAACTGGTAGTGACCTTCCTGCCTTAACTGGTAGTGACCTTCCTGCCTTAACTGGTAGTGACCTTCTTGCTTCAACTGGTAGTGACCTTCCTGCCTCAACTGGTAGTGACCTTCCTGTTTTAACTGGTAGTGACCTTCCTGCCTTAACTGGTAGTGACCTTCCTGCGTTAACTGGTAGTGACTTTCCTGCCTTAACTGGTAGTGACCTTCCTGCCTCAACTGGTAGTGACCTTCCTGCCTCAACTGGTAGTGACCTTCCTGCCTTAACTGGTAATGACCTTCTTGCCTTAACTGGTAGTGACCTTCCTGACTTAACTGGTAGTGACCTTCCTGCCTTAACTGGTAGTGACCTTCCTGCCTTAACTGGTAGTGACCTTCCTGCCTTAACTGGTAGTGACCTTCCTGCCTTAACTGGTAGTGACCTTCCTGCCTTAACTGGTAGTGACCTTCTTGCTTCAACTGGTAGTGACCTTCCTGCCTCAACTGGTAGTGACCTTCCTGTTTTACCTGGTAGTGACCTTCCTGCCTTAACTGGTAGTGACCTTCCTGCGTTAACTGGTAGTGACTTTCCTGCCTTAACTGGTAGTGACCTTCCTGCCTCAACTGGTAGTGACCTTCCTGCCTCAACTGGTAGTGACCTTCCTGCCTTAACTGGTAATGACCTTCTTGCCTTAACTGGTAGTGACCTTCCTGACTTAACTGGTAGTGACCTTCCTGCTTCAACTGGTAGTGACCTTCCTGCCTCAACTGGTAGTGACCGTCCTGCCTCAACTGGTAGTGACCTTCCTGCTTCAACTGGTAGTGACCTTCCTGCGTTAACTGGTAGTGACTTTCCTGCCTCAACTGGTAGTGACCTTCCTGCCTTAACTGGTAGTGACTTTCCTGCCTTAACTGGTAGTGACCTTCCTGCCTCAACTGGTAGTGACCTTCCTGCCTCAACTGGTAGTGAACTTCCTGCCTCAACTGGTAGTGACCTTCCTGCCTCAACTGGTAGTGACCTTCCTGCCTCAACTGGTAGTGACCTTCCTGCCTTAACTGGTAGTGACTTTCCTGCCTTAACTGGTAGTGACCTTCCTGCCTCAACTGGTAGTGACCTTCCTGCCTCAACTGGTAGGGAACTTCCTGCCTCAACTGGTAGTGACCTTCCTGCCTCAACTGGTAGTGACCTTCCTGCCTCAACTGGTAGTGACCTTCCTGCCTTAACTGGTAGTGACCTTCCTGCCTCAACTGGTAGTGACCTTCCTGCCTCAACTGGTAGTGACCTTCCTGCCTCAACTGGTAGTGACCTTCCTGCCTCAACTGGTAGTGACCTTCCTGCCTCAACTGGTATCACCTTCCTGCCTCAACTGGTAGTGACCTTCCTGCCTTAACTGGTAGTGACCTTCCTGCCTCAACTGGTAGTGACCTTCCTGCCTCAACTGGTAGTGACCTTCCTGCCTCAACTGGTAGTGACCTTCCTGCCTCAACTGGTAGTGACCTTCCTGCCTCAACTGGTAGTGACCTTCCTGCCTCAACTGGTAGTGACCTTCCTGCCTCAACTGGTAGTGACCTTCCTGCCTCAACGCAGTAAGTTCTCACTGCTGGGGACCTACTCCATGTAAACAGAATAAGGATGGTAAAAATAAGTGCATAATACACCTAGAAAATCATTATTGGATACGTTTCGCTCCTGGAACCTTGGTCACTCCAGATGATGATATGGCGGGACTAAGGTCGCAAGACCAATACTTATCTAGAAAAGATGTCCAAAGGGTATGTAGTTGTGTTCTTTCATCCATATTGTGGATATCGTAATACCTTCTACCGTCATACAAAATACCTTATTAAAGTCATACAAAATGCCAGATTAGGAATTAAATACATTTGTGTCATGTATATGGCAAAGGTGAGGATCACGAAGGTGGTGTTTGACACGATGGATTGTGTGTGAGAGAAAAGGGATGAGAGTGAGAGAAAGAGAGAGACAGAGAAAGGTGATATTTTGAGTGAGACTGATATTGTTTTTGGCGTTAATTTCGTCATTAATGACAGCTGTTAGTGAGGGGAAAGGGAAGGGAAGGAAGAAATAATTACAGGGAATGAAAGATTGGTCTTTTGAGGATTATATCATAAAAGATATTGTATGTTGTGAGATATCAAGGATTTATCGCCTTAATGCGATCCAATCTTACATAATTTGTGTATGTTCGGTAACGTAGTTGTTGGTGAGTCAGCAATGATTGACAGTGGTAGAAACTAATGGTTGTTGGCACTTCAGGTTGTCTGTGGACGTTGACCTGAAGCCAGGAGAGCCAATGGTGCCAGCAGTGCCAGTGTTTACTTGGTCCATCTTCAAGGAAAGTGAAGAGAAAGAAGGCACTGACAGGGATGCTGACGGCGACGTAGATGACGATGACGTCAGAAACTTGAACGTCATCATAGGCGATACTGATAGTGATGGTGACGTCGACAGGGATGATGTCCTCGATACTGACAATGACGGGGACATCGACGAGGATGACGTCAATGTTGCTGACATCAATAATGATGGGACTGTAGACGAGAAGGACGTGGCTGCTGCTGACGTGGATGACGACGGTGATGTTGACATAGCTGACATCGGCGACGAAGATGGCGACGGTGACTTCGACGCTTCCGACGTACTCTCCGCTGACGAAGATGGTGATGGCGATATTGACGCTTCAGACGATGACGAGGAGAACACATTGTTGGAGGATCGTGACGGAGATGGTGACGTTGACCAGGACGACGTCGTTGACATCAATCACGATGGCATTGTAGACGAGGAAGACTTCAAAGCCGCAGACGTCGACAACGACGGTGACATCGACGAGGATGACGTGAAAGCCGCCGACAAGGATGGTGACGGGGATATCGACGCGGCCGACTTGACAGATTTAGACGGTGATGGAAGGGTTGACGGGGACGACTTAGAGGTTGTGGACAGGGACGGGGACGGTGACGTAGACGCAAGGGACTACGTCCTAAGACGTACCTTCCTCACTGACGTCGACAAAGACGGCGATGTCGACGAACACGACTTGCTTGACGCCGACAATGACGGCGACATTGACGCCGACGACCATTCCATCGCCGACATTGATAACGACGGCGACGTAGATGCTGACGACGTGGAAGCCGCCGACAGGGACGGCGACGGAGACGTCGACGCTGCTGACATCGGAGATGAAGATGGTGATGGAGATATTGATGGCCACGACGTACTGAAAGCTGACGAGGACGGTGACGGTGACATCGACGCTAGTGACGACAACGAGGAAGACTCCCTCCTCGAGGACCGTGACGGCGACGGTGACATCGACCGTGACGACGTCATTGATCTCGACGCAGACGGTGACGTTGACGCGGAGGACTTCGCTGCCGCGGACATCGACGATGATGGTGACGTCGACGCTGATGATGTCAAGGTGGCTGACAGAGATGGTGACGGTGATGTCGACGCAGCTGATGTCACTGACCTGGATGGTGATGGCAGAGTGGATGGTGATGACCTGGAAATAGAAGACCGTGATGGTGATGGTGATATTGATGCCAAAGACTTCACCTTCAGGAAGACACTGCTGGCTGACACTGACGACGATGGTGACGTAGATCAGGATGACGTCCTTGACGTCGACGGCGATGGTGACATCGATGATGCAGACATAGAAGCTGCAGACATTGATGATGACGGCGATGTTGACATCGATGACGTCAGACAAGGTGACAAAGATGGCGATAATGACGTCGATGCCTCCGACGTACGTGACGTCGATGGTGATGGCTTCATTGACGAAGATGACCTCGATGTCAAGGACAAGGACGGTGATGGTGACATCGACGCCGCTGACTTCGATCTCAGGAAGACCATTCTCGGGGACACGGACAAGGACGGTGACGTCGACCGGGATGACGTCCTCGACACTGATGCTGATGGTGACATTGACCAGGAGGATATTGATGTAGCTGACATCGATAATGACGGCGACGTGGACATGAATGACGTACTCGCTGCTGACAGGGACCACGACGGAGACATCGACGCGGCTGACATTGGCGACGAGGATGGTGACGGAGACATCGATGGAGATGATGTCATCGCTGCTGATGAGGATGGTGACGGTGACATCGACGCCTCCGATGACGACGGAGAAAGTGTCCTCCTCTCAGACGTTGATGGCGACGGTGACATCGACCGAGACGACGTCACTGACCTCGACGGCGATGGAGACGTCGACGAAAGTGACGTCGAAGCGGCTGATGTTGACAATGACGGTGACGTTGATGCTGACGACTTACGAGCAGCTGACAGAGACGGGGACAAGGATGTCGACGCTGCTGACATCGTCGACGTCGACGGTGACGGTGACGTCGACGGTAAGGACCTCATTGCTTCTGACAAAGATGGCGACGGAGATATTGACTCGACGGACATCAAGAATCTGGACGTCTTTCTCAAGGATACCGACGGTGACGGTGACGTCGACAAAGACGACGTACTCGACACCGACCACGACGGCGACATCGACGAGGAAGACGTCTCAGTCGCGGACATCGACAACGACGGCGACGTTGACTCTGACGACGTAATAGCCGCTGATCGTGACGGTGA
This sequence comes from Cherax destructor, assembly GCA_009830355.1. Classification (NCBI taxonomy): domain Eukaryota; kingdom Metazoa; phylum Arthropoda; class Malacostraca; order Decapoda; family Parastacidae; genus Cherax; species Cherax destructor. Next base: position 15,685 of record WNWK01004783.1, read on the forward strand.
CGGTGACGTTGACTTCAAAGACATTGGCGACGAAGATGGAGACGGTGACATCGACGGGAGTGACATCCTGGCTGCTGACAAGGATGGTGACGGTGACATCGACGCGGCAGACGAGGGACGTGGGGTGGACATCCGCATTAACTGGAAACCTAAGTTTGAGGAGCATCCAGGAGTGGAGTTCTACGTCCAACACAGGTGCGTCCCACACTCAGGTGCGTCCCACACAGGTGTTTCCCACACATAGGTGCGCCCCACACACAGGCGCATCCCACACAGGTGCATCCCACACATAGGTGCATCCTACACAGGTGCGTCCCACACACAGGTACGCTCCACACACAGGTGCGTCCCACACACAGGTGTGTCCCACACATAGGTGCGTCCCACACACAGGTGCGTCCCACACACAGGTGCATCCCACACATAGGTGCATCCTACACAGGTGCGTCCCACACACAGGTACGCTCCACACACAGGTGCGTCCCACACACAGGTGTGTCCCACACATAGGTGCGTCCCACACACAGGTGCATCCCACACAGGTGCGTCCCACACACAGGTGCGTCTCACACACAGGTGCGTCCCACACACAGGTGCGTCTCACACACAGTTGGGGAAACGCTCACAACTTCAACTGTTATGGGTCACAGCAGCATGAAGACAGTCAGATCTCTTTAAGCAGTTAAGAAGTTCCAGAAGTGTTGTGTGTCTGTGTGTCCCTGTCTAGAAACACATTTACTTTACACACACACACACACACACACACACACACACACACAGAGGGGTGGGTAGATTGCATATTCTTGGATTGTAAGAAGGCGTTTGACACAGTTCCACACAAGAGATTAGTGCAGAAGCTGGAGGACCAGGCAGGGGTAACAGGGAAGGCACTACATTGGATCAGGGAATACCTGTCAGGGAGACAGCAGCGAGTCATGGTACGTGGCGAGGTGTCAGAGTGGGCGCCGGTGACGAGCGGGGTTCCACAGGGGTCAGTCCTGGGACCAGTGCTGTTTCTGGTATTTGTGAACGACATGACGGAAGGAATAGACTCCGAAGTGTCCCTGTTTGCAGATGATGTGAAGTTGATGAGAAGAATTCAATCGGACGAGGACCAGGCAGAACTACAAAGGGATCTGGACAGCCTGCAAGCCTGGTCCAGCAACTGGCTCCTGGAGTTCAACCCCACCAAGTGCAAAGTCATGAAGATTAGGGAAGGGCAAAGAAGACCGCAGACGGAGTACAGCCTAGGGGGCCAGAGACTGCAAACCTCAATCAAGGAAAAAGATCTTGGGGTGAGTATAACACCAGACACATCTCCTGAGGCGCACATCAACCAAATAACTGCTGCAGCATATGGGCGCCTAGCAAACCTAAGAACAGCATTCCGACATCTTAATAAAGAATCGTTCAGGACCCTGTACACTGTGTACGTTAGGCCCATATTGGAGTATGCAGCACCAGTTTGGAACCCACACCTAGCCAAGCATGTGAAGAAGCTCGAGAAAGTGCAAGGTTTGCAACAAGACTAGTCCCGGAGCTAAGGGTATGTCCTACGAGGGAGGTTAAGGGAAATCGACCTGACGACACTGGAGGACAGGAGAGATAGGGGAGACATGATAACAACATATAAGATACTGAGAGGAATTGACAAAGTGGACAGAGACAGAATGTTCCAGAGATGGGACACAACAACAAGGGGACACAGATGGAAGTTGAAGACTCAGATGAATCACAGAGATGTTAGGAAGTATTTCTTCAGTCACAGAGTGGTCGGGAAGTGGAATAGTTTAGGAAGCGATGTAGTGGAGGCAGGCTCTATACATAGCTTTAAGCAGAGGTATGATAAAGCTCATGGCGCAGGGAGAGTGACCCAGTAGCGGCCAGTGAAGAGGCGGGGCCAGGAGCTTTGACTCGACCCCTGCAACCACAACTAGGTGAGTACAACTAGGTGAGTACACACACACATATATATATATATATATATATATATATATATATATATATATATATATATATATATATATATATATATATATATATATATATATACTAGTGTACCCGGCCACGCGTTGCAGTGGCTCAGTCTGGTTAAATGGAAAAGAAAGAAAGAGAAAGCGCACGTTTCTAATATGTTTAATTTCACAATGTTTGTGGGTATACAATATTTTTGTTGTTCCATTGTCTGTGCAGATATAGAGATTGTCTGGTTTGCCGACTCTAGAACACGCAACATATAATTGTTCATGTGAGAAGCAATCCGTGTCTAGATCTAAACTGCACAATTATAAAGATATATATATATATATATATATATATATATATATATATATATATATATATATATATATATATATATATATATATATATATATATATATATATATATATATATATATATATATATATACAAGTACATGTATAAGGTATACAGTCCTAGCTGCCATCAATGACATAGTACTATATAGAAAGCCCCTTCTTATGTTGAGTATTTCAGGCAAATTAGGTCAGTTTTGTTCCAGGATGCGACCCACACCAGTCGACTAACACCCAGGTGCCCATTTTACTGATGGGTGTACAAGGACAACCGGTGTAAGGAAACACATACGATGTTTCCACCCTTGGCCGGGAATGGGACTTCCGGACGGTGCTGAGAATGTTGACATACTAGACGATAGTACTAGAATTAGTGTTTACTTAGTGTCAAGCTCATGCTTGCTAGAAATTGTTTTTTAAGTACCCAATCTAAACTTCTAGAGCAGTGGTGGCCAACCTTTAGTATTCAATGCACTAATTTATTCACACTACTTCAGATGCGCCATTGAACACTTGTACCCCATTCAAAAATATGCTAATATGGACATATTTAACATTTTTACATACAATTATTTAATATAAAGATAGCTGGGATTGATGGGATGAAGATAGAAATGTTAAAAGCAGGTAGGGATATAGTTTTGGAGTGGTTGTTGCTATTATTTAATAAATGTATGGAAGAGGGTAAGATACTTAGAGATTGGCAGAGAACGTGCATAGTTCCTTTGCATAAAGGCAAAGGGTTATTATTGAAAGAATTAAGAGCAAGACGGAGAGTAGGATAGCAGATGAACAAGGAGGTTTTAGGAAAGGTAGGGGGTGTGTAGACCAAGTGTTTACAGTGAAACATATAGGTGAACAGTATTTAGATAAGGGTAAAGAGGTTTTTGTGGCATGGGTTTGGAAAAGGTGTATGATAGGGTGGATAGGGGGGCAATGTGGCAGATGCTGCAGGTGTATGGAATAGGAGGTAGGTTACTGAAAGCAGTGAAGAGTTTTTATGAGGATAGTGAGGCTCAGGTTAGAGTGTGTATGAGAAAGGGAGATTATTTCCCAGTAAAAGTAGGCCTTAGACAAGGATGTGTGATGTCACCGTGGTTGTTCAATATATTTATAGATGGGGTTGTAAGAGAAGTGAATGCTAGGGTCTTGGCAAGAGGTGTGGGGTTAAAAGACAAAGAATCAAATACAAAGTGGGAGTTGTCACAGTTGCTTTTTGCTGATGACACTGTGCTTTTGGGAGATTCTGAAGAGAAGTTGCAGAGGCTGGTGGATGAATTTGGTAGGGTGTGTAAAAGAAGAAAATTGAAAGTGAATATAGGAAAGAGTAAGGTGATGAGGATAACAAAAAGATTAGATGACGAAAGATTGGATATCAGATTGGAGGGAGAGAGTATGGAGGAGGTGAATGTATTCAGATATTTGGGAGTGGACATGTCAGCAGATGGGTCTATGAAGGATGAGATGAATCATAGAATTGATGAGAAGAAAAGGGTGAGTGGAGCACTTCGGAGTCTGTGGAGACAAAGAACTTTGTCCATGGAAGTAAAGAGGGGAATGTATGAGAGTATAGTTATACCAACACTCTTATATGGGTGTGAAGCATGGGTGATGAATGTTGCAACAAGGAGAAGGCTAGAGGCAGTGGAGATATCGTGTCTGAGGTCAATGTGTGGTGTGAATATAATGCAGAGAATTCGGAGTTTGGAAATTAGGAGGAGGTGCGGGATTACCAAAACTATTATCCAGAGGGCTGAGGAGGGGTTGTTGAGGTGGTTTGGACATGTAGAGAGAATGGAACGAAACAGAATGACTTCGAGAGTGTATAAATCTTTAGTGGAGGGAAGGCGGGGTAGGGGTCGGCCTAGGAAAGGTTGGAGGGAGGGGGTAAAGGAGGTTTTGTGTGCGAGGGGCTTGGATTTCCAGCAAGCATGTGTGAGTGTATTTGATAGGAGTGAATGGAGACAAATGGTTTTAATACTTGATGTGCTGTTGGAGTGTGAGCAAAGTAACATTTATGAAGGGATTCAGGGAAACCGGCAGGCCGGACTTGAGTCTTCTACTGTTGGCTAGAGTCGCCATAATTTATTTAATGTTCTATGATAAGCTCTAGAAATTATCAAATAGTGGGTCCCTCTCGGGCTGTGAGAACGATGAAAGTTTGTAAGGAAGTCTGGCTTATACCAAGCTGCGGGGGCAGACTCCTCGAAATAAGTCACAGGTATATCACAGGTATGTGTGGTAATAATTGTGTTGGTTGTTGTTGTGGTATTATCGTTATGATTGTGGTGTTGCTGGTGATGGTATTGTTGTCATTAGTAGTGGTGATGATGGTAATGGTCCTACTGGTGTTAGTGAAGGTGATTGTTGCATTGTTGAGTGGTGGTGATGTTGAGTCCTGGTGGAGGTATTGATGTTGTGAGTCCTGGTGGGGGTATTGATGTTGTGAGTCCTGGTGGGGGTACTGATGTTGTGAGTCCTGGTGGGGGTACTGATGTTGTGAGTCCTGGTGGGGGTATTGATGTTATGAGTCATGGTGGGGGTACTGATGTGAGTCCTGGTGGGGGTACTGATGTTGTGAGTCCTGGTGGGGGTACTGATGTTGTGAGTCCTGGTGGGAGTATTGATGTTGTGAGTCCTGGTGGGGTTATTGATGTTGTGAGTCCCGGTGGGGGTATTGATGTTGTGAGTCCCGGTAGGGGTATTGATGTTGTGAGTCCTGGTGGGGGTATTGAAGTTGTGAGTCCTGGTGGGGATACTGATGTTGTGAGTCCTGGTGGGGTATTGATGTTGTGAGTCCTGGTGGGGTACTGATGTTGTGAGTCCTGGTGGGGGTATTGATGTTGTGAGTCCTGGTGGGGGTATTGATGTTGTGAGTCCCGGTGGGGGTATTGATGTTGTGAGTCCTGGTAGGGGTATTGATGTTGTGAGTCCTGGTGGGGGTATTGAAGTTGTGAGTCCTGGTGGGGATACTGATGTTGTGAGTCCTGGTGGGGGTATTGATGTTGTGAGTCCTGGTGGGGGTACTGATGTTGTGAGTCCTGGTGGGGGTATTGATGTTGTGAGTCCTGGTGGGGGTATTGATGTTGTGAGTCCCGGTGGGGGTATTGATGTTGTGAGTCCCGGTGGGGGTATTGATGTTGTGAGTCCTGGTAGGGGTATTGATGTTGTGAGTCCTGGTGGGGGTATTGATGTTGTGAGTCCTGGTGGAGGTACTGATGTTGCGAGTCCTGGTGGAGGTACTGATGTTGTGAGTCCTGGTGGGGGTATTGATGTTGTGAGTCCTGGTGGGGGCATTGAAAGTTGTTGTGGTGGTTTATGATGTAGTAATGGTGCTAGTGATGGTGGTCGAGATGGTGATGATTTTTTGAGAGAAGTATTTTTAACCTTGTGACGAAGTAGAAGACATAAAAACAACCTTGTGGTACACCATTTACATGTGTTTGTGGTACACCATTTACATGTGTTTGTGGTACACCATTTACATGTGTTTGTGGTACACCATTTACATGTGTTTGTGGTACACCATTTACATGTGTTTGTGGTACACCATTTACATGTGTTTGTGGTACACCATTTACATGTGTTTGTGGTACACCATTTACATGTGTTTGTGGTACACCATTTACATGTGTTTGTGGTACACCATTTACATGTGTTTGTGGTACACCATTTACATGTGTTTGTGGTACACTATTTATATGTGTTTGTGGTACACCATTTACATGTGTTTGTGGTACACCATTTACATATGTTTGTGGTACACCATTTACATGTGTTTGTGGTACACCATTTACATGTGTTTGTGGTACACCATTTACATGTGTTTGTGGTACACCATTTACATGTGTTTGTGGTACACCATTTACATGTGTTTGTGGTACACCATTTACATGTGTTTGTGGTACACCATTTACATGTGTTTGTGGTACACCATTTACATATGTTTGTGGTACACCGGTTAAGTATATTTGTGGTACACGCTTTGAGCCATAGTGACATATGTTTCTCTATGTACCATCATAACACAGAAAGAAAGAAGGTATTTATTGACAGAATTATTTAAGTGTATGAGAAGTTAGCATCATGAGAGAGACTAGGTAACAATAAGTATATGAGAAGTTAGCATTATGAGAGACAGGAGGTATTAAGTATATGAGAAGTTAGTATTATAAGAAGTGTTATGAGAGACAGACGACGTATTATAAGTTAGTTGTAACGAAGGGTTTGGTGGTGGCAGGGTTGAAGGCACAGAGCACTGGAAGGCCTCTCCCGTGGAGAGAGACAACCTCGACCAGACCATCTCTGGCATGGACCCCCGTCGAGCCTACGAAATCAGGATGGTGGCCAAGGATGGACCCTACGAGACGCCTTCTGACATTATCCTCATCCCTCCCTCAGAAGGTCAGTACAACATCCTTAGTTACAAGAGTACATAACATGTGTTATGTAATATTAATTAAGAAGGGATTCAAAGAAGCCCCAGCTACTGAATAAATTTTATTTGAAAATTGTTTCAGGAAGATCCTCTGTAAATTTAGTAATGATTTTCTTTGATGTTTTGTATATTGGTTTCGTAATTTATTTGTTACATAAGTGTGTAGGGTAGTATAAAGGTGTATCACAGCAAGCTTTTGTTACACGTTTCACTCAAATATGAGCTTTGAGAGAAACGTAGTCTTACGAAGGTCAGCTCTGATGTGTCTTTGTATTACTCTAATTGTCGGCGTTTTGCCTCCCTACATTAGTTTGTGTTGCTTTGTAACACTTTGTAACACTTAACAAATTGTGATGATACCCACACCTACTTTAAAAACCTCTTCACTAATTTCTCAGAGTGATTTTAACCAGTTTGCTTTAATGTTACCCATCTCTGTTTCGCCAGTATTCCAAGTCTGCGTGTAGGTTTTCTCATAGCAATAACTAATAAACAAGTCTGCATGCAGGTGTGGTAGAAATAGTTACGGTAAACAAGTCTGCGTCCAGATGTGGTCGTAGCGATGATGTGCCTCACGTTAGATTTCATAAGTCTGCGCGTACTTGTGGTCGTACCAATAACTAACAGTGAAGTCTGCATGAAGGAGTTGTAGCTATAACTAGTGATAACCCTTAATGATAACCCTGACTTTTGGAGACAAACTAAATTTAAATATTGATTCCAGATTTGAATATTAATTTTTTATTTGAATATCCTCAAGGCGTATTTAGAAAGCGAATTATAATTAGGATTACGTTCTTGCAAGTCTTAGCTCTACATTCTGGAACTCAAGAGATGACTCAGCACTGCTGAACTACCCTTCCCGGCTTCCTGAAAGCTGTAAGTCTTACACCAGCCTCCTGGAAACTAAAGTCTTACGCCAATTTCCTGGAAGCTAAAGTCTTACACCAGTTTCCTGAAAGCTAAAGTTACACCAACCTCCTGGAAGTTAGTCTTACACCAGCCTCCTGGAAGCTAGTCTTACTACAGCCTCCTGGAAATTAGTCTTTCAACAGCCTCCTGGAAGCTAGTCTTACACCAGTCTCCTTCAAGTTAGTCTTACATCGGCCTCCTGGAAGCTAGTCTTACACCAGCTTCCTGGAAGCTATTCTTACACCAGCCTCCTAGAAGTTAGTCTTACACCAGCCTCCTGGAAGCTAGTATTACACCAGCCTAATGGAATTTAATCTTACACCAGCCTCCTGGAAGCTCGTCTTACACCAGCTTCCTGGAAGCTAGTCTTACACCAGCCTTCTGGAAGCTAGTCTTACACCAGCCTCCTAGAAGCTAATCTTACTACAGCCTTCTAGAAGCTAGTCTTACACCAGCCTTCTGGAAGCTAGTCTTACACCAGCCTCCTGGATGCTAGTATTACACCAGCCTAATGGAATTTAATCTTACACCAGCCTCCTGGAAGCTCGTCTTACACCAGCTTCCTGGAAGCTAGTCTTACACCAGTCTCCTGGAAGCTAAGTCTTACACTAGCCTGCTGGAAGCTAGTCTTACACCAGCCTCCTGGAAGCTAGTCTTACACCAGCTTCCTGGAAGCTAGTCTTACACCAGTCTCCTGAAAGCTAAGTCTTACACCAGTCTCCTGGAAGCTAAGTCTTACACTAGCCTCCTGGAAGCTAGTCTTACACCAACCTCCTGGAAGCTAATCTTACTACAGCCTTCTAGAAGCTAGTCTTACACCAGTCTCCTGGAAGCTAAGTCTTACACCAGTCTCCTGGAAGCTAAGTCTTACACCAGCCTTCTGGAAGCTAGTCTTACACCAGCCTCCTAGAAGCTAATCTTACTACAGCCTTCTAGAAGCTAGTCTTACACCAGCCTTCTGGAAGCTAGTCTTACACCAGCCTCCTGGATGCTAGTATTACACCAGCCTAATGGAATTTAATCTTACACCAGCCTCCTGGAAGCTCGTCTTACACCAGCTTCCTGGAAGCTAGTCTTACACCAGTCTCCTGGAAGCTAAGTCTTACACTAGCCTGCTGGAAGCTAGTCTTACACCAGCCTCCTGGAAGCTAGTCTTACACCAGTCTCCTGGAAGCTAGTCTTACACCAGTCTCCTGGAAGCTAGTCTTACATCAGCCTTCTGGAAGCTAGTCTTACACCAGCCTCCTGGAAGCTCGTCTTACACCAGCTTCCTGGAAGCTAGTCTTACACCAGTCTCCTGGAAGCTAAGTCTTACACCAGTCTCCTGGAAGCTAAGTCTTACACTAACCTCCTGGAAGCTAGTCTTACACCAGCCTCCTGGAAGTTAAAAGTCTTACCTCAGCTTCCTGGAAAATAAATCCTTATTCAGACACGTGAAAAAATAGCTTTAGGTTATTTAGCAATATCTGGAAGCTAACTTTAATCCAGCGTCGTGTACTAAGCTAAACCAGTTTCCTAGCTGGGGTTTGTAATCCTGTCTAGAGCTAAACTACAGAATCGTGTATGTGAAGTTTAAGTGCACTTACGAACACCTGACTCCAGTTAAGAACATTTGACACAGTTTAGTGCACTTACGAACGCCTAATACCAGTTTAAGTGCATTTACGAACGCCTGGCACCACTATAAGTGCACTTATGAACATCTGATACCAGTTTAAGTGCACTTACGAACGCCTGATACCATTTTAAGTGCATTTACGAACGCCTGGCACCACTATAAGTGCACTTATGAACATCTGATACCAGTTTAAGTGCACTTACGAACGCCTGATACAAGCTTAAGTGCACTTACGAACGCCTGGCACCAGTTTAAGTGAACTTATTAACACTTGACACCAGTTTAAGTGCACTTATTAACACTTGACACCAGTTTAAGTGCACTTACGAACGCCTGGCCACCAGTTGCTGAACACAATGAAATTAAGACGGAGACAGATGAAAAACCTTTAACTGGGACAGTGATTGGGACGGAGGAGAACTTTAGTGGTACAATGTTTGGCATTGAGCAGAGCTTTAGTGGTACAATGTTTGGCACTGAGGAGAACTTTAGTGGTACAATGTTTGGCACTGAGAGCTTTAGTGGTACAATGTTTGGCACTGAGGAGAACTTTAGTGGTACAATGTTTGGCACTGAGAGCTTTAGTGGTACAATGTTTGGCACTGAGGAGAACTTTAGTGGTACAATGTTTGGCACTGAGGAGAGCTTTAGTGGTACAATGTTTCGCACTGAGAAGAGCTTCAGTGGTACAATGTTTGGCACTGAGGAGAGCTTTAGTGGTACAATGTTTGGCACTGAGGAGAGCTTCAGTGGTACAATGTTTGGCACTGAGAAGAGCTTCAGTGGTACAATGTTTGGCACTGAGAAGAGCTTTAGTGGTAAAATGTTTGGCACTGAGGAGAGCTTTAGTGGTACAATGTTTGGCACTGAGAAGAGCTTCAGTGGTACAATGTTTAGCACTGAGAAGAGCTTCAGTGGTACAATGTTTGGCACTGAGAAGAGCTTCAGTGGTACAATGTTTGGCACTGAGAAGAGCTTCAGTGGTACAATGTTTGGCACTGAGAAGAGCTTCAGTGGTACAATGTTTGGCACTGAGAAGAGCTTCAGTGGTACAATGTTTGGCACTGAGAAGAGTTTCAGTGGTACAATGTTTGGCACTGAGAAGAGCTTCAGTGGTACAATGTTTGGCACTGAGGAGAGCAGATCCACTAAGCTCTTATTGGAATGTCGCTTGACAAAAGCCGCAGGTCGGTCACGCTGGACAAGGAAGATCTTGAGCTTGTGTCAGTGAGCTTCCACCCTGTGTATCACAGCACTGTGTATCACAGCACTGTGTATCATAGCACTGTGTATCATAGCACTGTGTATCATAGCACTGTGCATCACAGCACTGTGTATCACATCACTGTGTATCACAGCACTGTGTATCACATCACTGTGTATCACATCACTGTGTATCACATCACTGTGTATCACATCACTGTATCACAGCACTGTGTATCACATCACTGTGTATCTCAAGACTTGCCACACACACACACACACACACACACACACACAGCCCCGGTGGCCTGATGGCTAAAGCTCTCGCCTGATGCACGGAGGGCCCGGGTTCAATTCCCGGCGGGGCGGAAACATTTCGAAGTGTTTCCTTACACACACACACACACACACATACATACAAAAGGCCTAGTGTCAAATCGACATGTGCCTAGGACAAAATGGTAACTAACACACACACACACACACACACACATATACGCCCCCGGTGGCCCAGTGGTAAAGCTCTTGCTTCACGCACGGAGGGGCCGGGTTCAATTCCCGGTGGGGCAGAAACATTTCGAAGTGTTTCCTTACACACACATACACACACATACATACAACAGGCCTAGTGTCTAATTGACATGTGCCTAGGACAAAATGGTAACTAACTAACTAACACACACACATACACACAAACACACACACACACACGAAAGGGACTACATAGTAAGAACAATTCAGTCTGAGAGCCATAAGGTGGAAATGGCTGTAATGTACAACCCGCCACAGAACTGCAGGAGGCCAAGAGATGAATACGACGAGAGCAACAGAGCAATGGTAGACACACTAGCTGAGGTGGCCAGAAGAGCCCACATGGGGAGAGCAAAGTTACTAGTTATGGGTGATTTCAATCACAAGGAGATTGACTGGGAAAACCTGGAGCCCCACGGGGTTCCTGAATCATGGAGAGCCAAGATGATGGATGTGGTACTGGAAAACCTCATGCATCAACATGTTAGAGACACTACCAGAGAGAGAGGTGGGGATGATCCAGCAAGACTGGACATAGTATTCACCTTGAGTAGTTCGGACATCGAGGATATCACGTATGAAAGGCCCCTTGGAGCTAGTGATCATTTGGTTCTGCGTTTTGATTATATAGTTGAGCTACAAGTGGAGAGGGGAGCAGGAATAGGAAGGGAGAAACGAAACTACAAAAGGGGGGACTACACAGGCATGAGGAACTTCCTACAAGACGTTCAGCGGGAAAGAGAATTGGCAGGAAAACCAGTAAAAGAAATGATGGAATATGTGACAACCAAATGCAAAGAGGCAGAGGAGAGGTTTGTCCCCAAGGGAAACAGAAGTAATGGGAAGACCAGAACGAGTCCTTGGTTCACCCAAAGGTGTAGGGAGGCTAAAACTAAGTGCACTAGAGAATGGAAAAAGTACAGAAGACAAAGGACCAGGAAAATAAAGAGATTAGCTGAAGAGCCAGAAACGAATATGCACAGGTAAGAAGGGAGGCTCAGCGACAATACGAAAATGATATAGCATCAAAAGTCAAGTCTGACCCAAAGCTGTTGTACAGCCACATCAGGAGGAAAACAACAGTCAAGGACCAGGTAATCAGGCTGAGGAAGGAAGGAAGGGAGTTCACAAGAAACGACCAAGAGGTATGTGAGGAGTTCAACATGAGATTTAAAGAAGTATTTACAGAGGAGACAGGAAAGACTCCAGAAATTCAGAATAGGGAGGTATACCAACAAGTGCTGGATGAAATACACACAACCAAGGAGGAGGTGAAGAAGCTGTTATGTGAACTCGATACCTCAAAAGTGGTGGGACCTGACAACATTTCTCCGTGGGTCCTTAGAGAGGGAGCAGAGATGATGTGTGTGCCACTAACACAAATCTTCAACACTTCCATTGAAACTGGGCAACTACCTGAGGTGTGGAAGATGGCAAATGTAGTCCCAACTTTTAAGAAAGGAGAGAGACACGAGGCATTAAATTACAGACCTGTGTTACTGACGTGTATAGTATGCAAAGTCATGGAGAAGATCATCAGGAGGAGAGTGGTGGAGCACCTAGAAAGACACAAGCTTATAAACGACAACCAGCACGGTTTCAGGGAAGGAAAATCCTGTGTCACAAACCTACTGGAGTTTTATGACAAGGTAACAGAAGTAAGACACGAGAGACAGGGGTGGATAGACTGCATTTTCTTGGACTGCAAGAAGGCGTTCGACACATTTCCTCACAAGAGGTTAATGCCAAAGCTAGAGGATCAAGCACACATAACAGGAAAGGCACTGCAATGGATCAGAGAATATCTGACAGGGAGGCAACAACGAGTCATGGTGCGTGACGAGGTGTCAGAGTGGGCACCTGTGACGAGTGGGGTTCCACAAGGGTCAGTCCTAGGACCTGTACTGTTTTTGGTATATGTGAATGACATAACGGAAGGGATAGACTCAGAAGTGTCCCTGTTTGCAGATGATGTGAAGTTAATGAGAAGAATTAAATCAGTTGAGGATCAGATAGGACTACAAAGAGACCTAGACAGGCTACAAGCCTGGTCCAGTAACTGGCTCCTTGAATTTAACCCTGCCAAATGTAAAGTCATGAAGATCGGGGAAGGGCAAAGAAGACCGCTGACAGAGTATAATCTAGGTGGCCAAAGACTGCAAACCTCACTCAAAGAAAAAGATCTTGGGGTGAGTATAATACCGAGTACATCTCCTGAGGCACACACCAATCTGATAACTGCTGCAGCATACGGGCGGTTGGCAAACCTAAGAATAGCGTTCCAATACCTCACTAAGGAATCGTTCAAGACTCTGTACATCATATACGTCAGGCCCATACTGGAGTATGCAGCACCAGTTTGGAACCCACACCTGGTAAAGCACGTCAGGAAATTAGAGAAACTGCAGAGGTTTGCAACAAGACTAGTCCCAGAGCTAAGGAGATTGTCCTACGAAGAAAGGTTAAGGGAAATCGGCCTGACGACACTAGAGGACAGGAGGGTTAGGGGAGACATGATAACGACATATAAAATACTGCGAGGAATAGATAAGGTGGACAGAGACAAGATGTTCCAGAGAGGGGACACAGAAACAAGGGGTCACAGTTGGAAGTTGAAGACTCCTATGAGTCAAAGGGATGTTAGGAAGTACTTCTTCAGTCATAGAGTTGTCAGGAAGTGGAATAGCCTAGAAAGTGACGTAGTGGAGGAAGGAACCATACATAGTTTTAAGACGAGGTTTGATAAAGCTCATGGAGCATGGAGAGAGAGGACCTAGTAGCAATCAGTGAAGAGGCGGGGCCAGGAGCTATGAATCGACCCCTGCAACTACAAATAGGTGAGTACAAATAGGTGAGTACACACATACACACACACACACACACACACACACACACACATTAGGGACACTACCAGAGAGTAGTTCAGACATTGAGGAGATCACATTTGAAAGACCCCTCGGAGCTAGTGATCACGTGGTCTCGAGCTTCGAATACATAGTAGAGTTACGAGTGGAGAGGGAAGCAAGAAGAGTAGGTCGGGAGAAGCCAAACTACAACAGAGAGGACTACACAGGCATGAACAATTTCTTGTATGAGATTCACTGGGAAAGAGAACTAGTGGGAAAATCAGTAAATGAAATGATGGAATACGTGACCACAAAATGCAAGGAAGGATAGGTTCGTACTCAAGGGCAACAGAAACAATGGGAAGACCAGAACAAGCTCTTGGTTCACCCAGATGAGTAGAGGAAGGCTAAAACTAAGTGTGCTAGAGAATGGAAAAAGTATATAAGACAAAGGACCCAGGAAAATAAGGAGATTATTCGAAGAGCCAGAAACGAATATGCACAGATATGGAGGGAGGCCCAGCAGGAGGGAGGCCCAGCAGGAGGGAGGCCCAGCAGGAGGGAGGCCCAGCGGCAATACGAGAATGACAAAGCATTGAAAGCCACATATGAACCAAGCTGTTGTACAGCCATCAGGAGGAAAACAACAGTCAAGGACCAGATAATCAGGCTGAAGAAGGAAGGAGAGGAGATCACAAGAAACGACCGAGATGTATGTGAAGAGCTCAACACGAGATTTAAGAAAGTATTTTCAGTGGAGCCAGAAAGGATTCCAGAAAGCTGGAATGGTGGGAGTACACCAACAAGTGCTGGACACAATACACACCACCATGGAGGAGGTGAAGAAGCTGCTAAGTGAACTAGATACCTCAAAGGCAGTGGGACCAGACATCTATCTCTTCGTGGGTCCTGAGAGAGGGAGCAGAGGTTCTGTGTGTACCACTAACAACAATCTTCAACACATCTATCGAAACAGGGCGACTACCTGAGGTGAGGAAGACAGCAAATGTAGTCCTAGTTTTTAAGAAGGAGACAGACAGGGGCAGTAAACTACACACCAGTGTCACTGACATGAATAGTATGCAAATTCATCGAGAAGATTATCAGGGGAAGAGTGTTGAAACACCTAGAAAGGAATGAGCTTATACATGATAACCAGTACAGTTTCAGGGAAGGGAAATTTTGTGTCACAAACCTATTGGAGTTCTATGACAAGGTAACAGAAGTAAGACACAAGGGAGAGAGGGATGGGTAGACTGCAGCTTCTTGAACTGTACGAAGGCTTCAATACAGTACCACACAAGAGACTGGTTGAAAAGCTAGATGAGCAGGCACTAATAGCCAGGAAAGTACTGCAATGGATCAGGGAATACCTAACACGAACGAAATAACGTGTGTTCATACGTGACTAGGTGTCGGAGTGGGTGCATGGGTCAAGTGGGGTTCCACAAGGGTTAGTCCTAGGTCCATTGCTGTTTCTAGTATATGTGCATGACATGACAGAAGGGATAGATTCAGAGGTGTCCCTGTTTGCAGACGATGTGAAGCTAATAAAGAGAATACAAGTGGACGAGGATCAGGTGAGCCTACAAGGAGATCTGGACAGGCTGCAAGTCTGGTTCAACAAATCGCTCCTGGAGTTTAACCCCAGCAAGTGCAATGTCATGACGATTGGGGAAGGACAAAGAGGATCGATCTTGGGGTGAGCATCATACTGAGAACATTTTCTAAGGCGCACATCAAGCAAATAACTACTGCAGCATATGGGCGCCTGGCAAACCTAAGAATAGTGTTTCAACATCTAAGTAAGGAGTCATTCAAGACACTGAAAACCGTGTACGTCAGGCCCATATTGAAGGACGGAACCCACACCTGGTCAAACACTTCAAGAAATTAGAGAAAATGCAAAAGTTTGCAACAAGACTAGTCCCGGAGCTAAGGGGCATGCCATACTAGAAGAGGTTAAAGGAAATGGACCTGACGACACTGGAGGACAGGAGGGATAGAAGGACATGATAACGTCATGTAAAATGCTGAGAGGAATTGACGAGATGGATAGGGATAGGATGTTCCAGCGATAGAACAGAGCGACAAGGGACACAGCTGAAAGTTGAAAACCCAGATGAGTCACAGGGATGTTATGAAGTATTTCTTCAGTCACTGAGTTGTCAGGAAGTGGAACAATCTGGAAAGTGATGTAGGCAGCATTCATACATAGCTTTATGAAGAGGTTCTATAAAACTTTTGTAGCAGGGAGAGAGTGGACCTAGTAGCAACCAGCGAAGAGGAGGGGCCAGGACTACGACTTCTGCACCTCTCCTGCCTACGGTATATAAGCTGCTTCCTAGCACATATGCTGTATTCTGTTCAAGATTGATGGACTGACAACATCGACTCAAGGTTGAGGGACTGACCACCTCAAACTCCTCCTGATCTTCACGATTCTCCTTTGTATGGACTGATGAAGCCACTGTGTGGCGAAACGTTTCCTCAATAAAGATACCCAAGTGTTGCATATGTGTCTAATTTATCAGCAGAGGGAGTGGGTAGCGGTGAGTGGTGTATGGTGGTAGGAGCGTGAGGCAAGCGTGGGTGAGTGAGGCGAGCGTGGGTGAGTGAGGCGAGCGTGGGTGAGTGAGGCGAGCGTGGGTGAGTGAGGCGAGCGTGGGTGAGTGAGGTGAGGAACTCCAGCCCACTTCCTCCCCCCTACCCACACACGCTGAAGGTTCTACCATACTGGATGCAAAAATCTCCACAAAACTCACCTCTGACTTGCAGATATAGCCGTGCTGAGCTGAAAACAACAGCAGCAACATACAGGTGATGCTGAACATGTGACTTGAGAACAGCATAGGGTGCTGTGGCGTGGAGTCACAGGGATGCCACTTATATTTCACGAAGAAATTCGGCAAATTTCGGCCTACATCCTGCTTGTACCTGTGTCTGGATGCTGAGACTTGCAGACACAACATCAGGATAACTCGTTGAGAGACGGATGCTTCTTGTGTAGGCTGATGAAGTGAAGATGACTTCATTCCTCTTCCTTCCCTCCTCTCCGGTCAAACACACTTGCTCCGAGCACCGCTGTCACCAATGTTTTCTATGAAACATTACGTCGTTGTGCAAGTGGGGAGCAATGATAAGGCTTCAGAGGCTTCTTACTTTATTTGAGAGATCGTGGGTACACAAGCAGTGTGTTAGTGCCCAGGCCCCGAGGGGGCCATGCCCGCGAGGGAGAGGGTGACTAAGTAACACCTTGTTGACTGAGTTGAGTCAGGAGCCAGAGTGAGGGAGAGGCAGGGTGATGGGTTGAAGTGGCATGCCCACCAGGCTTGCCCTCTGGGGGAAACTATGGTGACTATCCATATAGGCTTACAGTCTACACACACCGACGTAGCAGCAGCAACACTCCGACGTAGCAGCAGCAACACACCGACGTAGCAGCAGCAACACTCCGACGTGGCAGCAGCAACACACCGACGTGGCAGCAGCAACACACCGACGTAGCAGCAGCAACAGACCGACGTAGCAGCAGCAACACACCGACGTGGCAGCAGCAACACACCGACGTAGCAGCAGCAACACACCGACGTGGCAGCAGCAACACACCGACGTGGCAGCAGCAACACACCGACGTGGCAGCAGCAACACACCGACGTAGCAGCAGCAACACACCGACGTGGCAGCAGCAACACACCGACGTGGCAGCAGCAACACACCGACGTGGCAGCAGCAACACAACATGTGCCTGCAAGTACCACCTTAACATCGTTACAACAGTCAACAAAAATAGCAATAATATCAGTTGTACCAACATCCCCTTAATACTGGCAGTGGATATACCACCAGCAGCAACAGCAACAGCAACAGCAGCAACAGCAGCAACAGCAGCAGCAGTACCAGCAGCAGTACCAGCAGCAGCAGCAGCAGCAGCAGCAGCAGCAGCAGCAGCAGCAGCAACAGCAGCAGCAACAACAGCAGCAGTACCAGCAGCAGTACCAGCAGCAGCAGCAGCAGCAGCAGCAGCAGCAGCAACAGCAGCAGCAACAACAGCAGCAGTACCAGCAGCAGTACCAGCAGCAACAGCAGCAGCAATAACAGCAGCAGTACCAGCAGCAGTACCAGCAGCAACAGCAGCAGCAGTAGTAGTAGTAGCAGCAACAACAACAACAACGAAAATATCAACAACAACAACAACGAAAATATCAAGAGTAGAAACAGCAGCAACAGCAATAACGGCAGCAGCATATGACAGCAGTTTGTTGCGCAGCAGCGCAAGCAGCAGCAGTAGTAGTAGTAGTGTTGCGCAGCTGCGCTGCAGCTAGCAGCAGCAGTAGTTAGTGTAGCTGCTGCTGCTGGCTGCAAACAAGCGCAAACAGCCGCTGCAGCAGCAGCAGCAGAGTGTGCTGCGCTGCGCTGCGCTGCGCAGCAGCAGCAGCAGCAGCAGCAGCAGCAGCAGTGTGCTGCTGCGCTGCTGCTGCAGCAGCAGCAGCAGCAGCAGTGCTGTGCTGCTGCTGCTGCGCGCGCAGCAGCAGCAGCAGCGTAGCGCTGTGTGCTGTAGCGTGCACAACAGCAGCAACGCTGCGCAAGCAGCAGCAACAGCAGCAGCGCGTGCTAGCTGCTGCTGCTAGCGCGCAGCAGCAGCAGCAGCAGCAGCAGCAGCAGCGTGTGCGTTGCTGTGTGCTGCTGCTGCGCAGCAGCAGCAGCAGCAGCAGCAGCAGCAGCAGCAGCTGTTGCTGCTGTAGTGTGTGTGCAGCAGCAGAGCAGCAGCAGCAGCAGTAGTAGTAGTAGTAGTAGTAGTAGTAGTGTGTGTATGTAGTAGAGCAGCAGCAGCAGCACAGCAGCAACAGCAGCAGCAACAGCAGCAGCAGCAACAGCAGCAGCAACAGCAGCAACAGCAGCAGCAGTAGTAGTAGTATCAGCAACAACAACAACAACGAAAATATCAAGGGTAGAAACAGCAGCAACGGCAACAACAGCAGCAGCATATGACAGCAGTTTGTAGCAGCAGCAGCAGTAACAGCAACAAGAACAGCAGCAGCACATGGCAGCAGTTGGCAGCAGCAGCAGCAGACAACAGAGCCACACCACAGTTCTTACTTCACCCGCCATTCTTAAAATGTCTTGCAGCTTGTACACATAGCGTGCAATATTGAGATTGTTGCATACGTGGCCTAGCTTCTTTGTGTGTGACTTAACCAAACGTTTAGAGGAGCATGCGGTGCCCCGAGCTGATGGTAACCTTAGCCCCAACCACTGGTATGGTGCCAATGGGGTCTGAAAATAGTGTTTGAGCTGAGTGCCGTGTATGTGGCCGGGGGGAGGGGGAGTTACTAGCTACAAGTCTGGCAGCTGTTAGTCGTCTGTGTGACTGTGACCGGTGTGTGTGTGTGTGTTTCAGCACCTTGACGTAACTAGGTGAGGGGGCGTGGACCCCTTACCTCTCTACCCTTCCCAAAAAATCTGAGACTTACAATGAGCTGTGTTCTCTCCCTTTCATCGACTAATGACCGGACGTTGGAGACGCTGCGTCAGATATAAGCAACACAGCTTACTGAAACAGCGTACTCCACACAATAATGAAGGGAAGATACACACTGCAGAACGCTTCGCTCTGTGTAAAAATTTGTAAAGCTCAACACAGACCGAAACATTGTTCAAGTAAAAGCTTGTTCTGTATTGTGTATTTTCGGTATACGTTGTGTTACTTGCGGTGAAGGAACGTTCCTTCGTTACTTGTGTCGTTACACTGTTACCAGCCACACACTGAACCCGTCAAGACCACACTGGTGGATCAGCAACACAGAGAGACCTGGTCGTCAAGACTATACTGGTGGACCAGCAACACAGAGAGACCTGGTCGTCAAGACTACACTGGTGGACCAGCAACACAGATAAATAGACCTGGTCGTCAAGACCACACTGGTGGACTAGCAACACAGATAAATAGACCTGGTCGTCAAGACCACACTGGTGGATCAGCAACACAGATAAAGAGACCTGGTCGTCAAGACCACACTGGTGGACCAGCAACACAGAGAGACCTGGTCGTCAAGACCACACTGATGGACCAGCAACACAGATAAAGAGACCTGGTCGTCAAGACCACACTGGTGGACCAGCAACACAGATAAAGAGACCTTGGTCGTCAAGACCACACTGGTGGACCAGCAACACAGATAAAGAGACCTAGGTCGTCAAGACCACACTGGTGGACCAGCAACACAGATAAAGAGACCTGGTCGTCAAGACCACACTGGTGGACCAAGATTTAAATAAGACCAGGCGAACTATCTACATTCTCCCCTAAACTGCTAAAATATTTAAAATTTATCTGATATATTCCTGTGTTTAGTAAAATACTAATCACAAACGCAGAGATATTTATGTGTCATGTACTAAATGCCTCACATGTGAAAAATAATTTGATAAAACAAAATATTGGTTTCATAATCACGGAGAAGCGCTAAACCAGTAAGGATCATGCAGCACCGGGGAAAATATTAGTAATCAAGTTTCTCGAGAAGTGAAGGGGGGTTGCTCCAATTCCTTGAAGCAAGAGTCCTTCACAAACATTGAGGCACCTACCTCAGTGAGCGGTGAATAATATTATAATGATCACCCGAGAACTAACTATCCATAGATATTGTATATATATATATATATATAATATATATTAGTGTTGTTGAACAGACCTTATACTGTGTGTTATCTTACATATTTTGTAAGACTGTCAGCAGTGTTTATCACCCAGGAGGTGAAGTCACACTTTCTTCTATTTGTGATACTTATTAAGGTGTTGTAAGACTTTATCGGTTTTCTTTCTTAACAGTCTGATGTAGTCAGACTTTTCGGTTTCTCCAATAATGATGAATATATATTTGTAGAGTTGATGTAGAATTTTCTTATCTTATGGTCAGTATTATTGCAATCACAGCCTCACTGTGCAACAATGTGTGTTGATGTACATCCGTCTAAAAGTGACTAATGTATTTGAGGTAGATTGAAAGTTACAAACTCTAAACCCAAAGGGGTCGAACAGCACTTTAATGGTTGGACATAGTTCTAAAATATTTAATAAAAAATACTTCAACTACACCTGAACAGAGAATTTTAAAGACACTTTTAGCAGGGGAAACCTATATTATAAAATGTTTCATCCACATCGAAAAACATCGTTGAAAAACAACATAGAAGCAACCTGAGGTCAGGTCAGGTGATGGAGAGGTCAGTAGAGACGGAAGTTAGGTGGCCAGGCCTCAGGTCGTTTAGTTTACTGTATTGATCCTGGACAGTGGATGAGATGGGTTTCACTAATATATACACTCTTCCATTTTCTTTTATTGTTACGGTGAGGTTGATAGTGACTACTTCATTGTATCTTTGTTTTATTCTGTAGTTTTAAGTGAGGTGAGGAGAAGCAGCCGCTGGTCGATGTCAGGTCTACCTCCAGTTGTAGCAAGGGAAATGTTTGACTGTAAAGGACAGAATGAGATGGAGCAGGAACTTTAGGGAGGAAAAAAGGATCTTTTTTGTTCTTCCTGTAGACATTCGTCATCAATTATTGTTTATACACACTGTGTAGCTGGTGTGATCATAAGAAAGACGCTTATGATTATGCCTCTTTCTGGTTCAACCTGACACAGTTCAATGAGATCGTTGGAGTCTTATGTTGGTAGAGGAATATTTAGGTTTGTAGTGATGGAGTTGTGGAGGAAGTATATGACCTATAGTCGGTGGCAACCTGCATAACAGGCAGATCACCTTCAGGATAGTATACTTTTTTTTTATTACAACCGTTTCTTACCAGGATTGAAGGTCCACTGGGTATTCTGTTGTGATTTCCTGGTAGAACCCAACATTCTTGACAGGTATTTAGTCACTATGTTAACTTGTGGGTGCACTACTGATCCCGGAAATGATGAGGCTTGAAGGTATGTTGAATTTCTGCCTTTTGAAAGTCCATTGATGTGTTCGAATCTATGATATATAGGAAGAAGATAGTGAAGACTTTCATTTCAGTTGTGATGAGCATGAAAGTATCTTTATTGACTCTACCAGGAAACATTTAGTGTCTAATCGATGTCGGATGTGTGATGCTTTCAAAAGTCTCGGTCGTAAACAAGACCCAACATCTTGTGTCTTTTGTATAGCTGTTGAGAATGACGACTCCCCTGTCTTTATTTGTCATTGTGATTCTGATGCTGATGTTGATGGCCAAATTCTTGAGAGTGTCGATGTAGCACTTTAGAAGGAAGAGTGTCGAGGTCTCTTTTAGGATGTTTTGTACAGTATGTAGCTGTTGATAAACTAGGAGTCAGTATGCTTGTAATAAGAGTGGTGAAAACACTGTGTTGACATGTTTTCTGGATGTCAATGGAAAATTTCAACCCCGGGTTGAGAACAAAAGCCTCAGTGTTGGAAAGGTAATAAGTAGATAGGTTGGTGATGATGGAAGGTATGCCAACATTCTTTCTTGTGGCTCTTTCACAAAATATCTGTAGAATTCAAGAGTTCTTGTCCATCTGGTGTTGTCACGTATCACTCTCTTCCTGATGTCCCCAGCAATAGACGTCAGGAAGCAAGACTTCTACTTTATCCAGGTCCCCATCGACCTGGATAAAGACTTGGATTTTCTTTTTTTACAATACTTCATCGATTACGTTAAACTGTGTCAGATTCATCATATTCTGCAATGGCAAACTGCCTCTACAGACATGGCTATAAGATCATCCATCTATGATGTCTTGGATAACATTTTTCTGGAACACTTGGAGATCTTCTTCAAGCACATCATTACCCGACACTTCACGTTAATATATGTAGATAATATCTTGGTCATAATACCAAGACACTTAGATCTCAACGAATTAATAAATAAACTTGGTCAACCCTTCCATATAATTCCCCTCTGAGGAAGAGAAGGATAATTCCTCACCTATGATGAAATCTTCATTAAGGATGATGACGTCTTGAAGCACAAGGTCTACAGAAAACCAAGAAGGATAACTTAATACATTACTTACACCGCGATCTCAAAACCAAAAAGAAGGTTTTTTTTTCCTTCGTGCACTTCGCATTTGTATTGACGAATTTCTGCGCAAAGAATAAAAACGTATTGAAAGATGCTTTCTCCGTCCTGAAGTTCCAGCTTCATCTCATCCATTCCGTAAATTCAATGTTCTTAATACCTGGCAGCGACTAGCGGCTAATTCCTCCCATGGCACTTATTGCAGTCATGATTGCCTTTCCCCTTCCTCCCTCCTCTATGAAGCCAACATGGATATAATAATTCTAACAAACAATTCATTGAAAAAGTTTCCAGATATTCAAACTCCCACAAAATCACAGACACATGAGAGTTTACATCATTCCCTGTAGGGGATGTAGCAAATGATCTCGTTGAGATTTCTAGACGCGCCTTCAGGAAGACAAGTATGCATGCAGAACTGACGACACCACCACCAGTGTGATGCAGCGTAACCACAATTATCACCTCATGGACTGGGAAAGACACAACTTACACCATGAAAATGACGGGGCAAACAAAGCTGCCTCGAAGCGGCTGCTATCCACCTCACCGAATCAATAGATCAAACCCCATCACACACTGTATAGAATCAACATGTGAAAGATGAAGTAACTTTCCTGACGTCCAGAGTCAGCCTTCACCCCCTCTGATATCACCTGATTTTTGTCTCCAATAACCTCTTCACTACCCAAACGCCTCGATGCTGGTGAGGGGTTCTTGATCCAAGGAGCTGGACCTGTACTCCCCTTCCCTGGGTTGCATCTGGTTCCCTCCCTGGCGTTGAGTAGCCCATACGGTTCTAGTTCATCCCAATGATTAAAACAAAATTGACCTGAAAATGCTTGTATGCTTTATAAAGCGGTGTACCGCACTGTGCTTTATAAATCCCCACAGTGGCTGAAACGTCGTATAATAAACAACTTCCCCAATAAAAATGTTTTTAAAAACACCACAGGTCAGCTAGCAACACAAATTATCTTTCAACATAAACTTGTTTGACATAATTCTTCACTTACAAAATTAACGTCAATGTAAGTTTTTATTTAAGCAAATACAGTAAAAATAAAGTAATTAAAAATATTCCGTAGACAGAATTATTGTTTATACACACAGTGTAGCTGGTGTGGTCAATTATTGTGTACAAACAGTGTATTCACAATTCTAAATGGAACAAAACAGGTTAGAGTCTCAGTACGTGAGGAAACAAACGCAAGGTGTTAAGAAAAAGATACATTTTTTCCAGTACAAAGTCTAAAAGCATTTCGACTGAAATCTTTGTCTTGTGTGATGCTAACAAGAATGTTCTTGAATATCACATAATCGTTGCTTATTATGAAATAAATGTCACCTCGAGTCAAAGTCAACTATATAAGCATTTATAAACTCATTAAAGACGTAGAGGCAATTAGTTGGAAATAGAGGAGTGCAGTGCAGTATTTATTGTTGCAACATTACCACCACAGTCTTCAAGGTGCTGGCGTAAGGAGTGTGTCATCCAATTATTACGACCAGCCTCAAGTGCATTTTCTCTACACTATTATATATATATATATATATATATATATATATATATATATATATATATATATATATATATATATACACGTGCATAGTGTACATGCTCATGTAGTAGTAACTGGGTGTTCTTGTTTCATAATGTGAACACTAATGTTCTCACATTTGTTTGTTTCAGTGCCTTTTTTTTTTATTACACAGCAATAGTGTTCTCTTGGTACATATATATGAATGGTATATTTTTACAGCAATGCCAGCAGAAGCGACGGTAGCCACCGCGACCTCTGGTAAGAACCTCTACACAGTCTTGTCTTCCCTCGCTCTCTTATAGAGGCGTCGCTGCTGCCAAGTCTCTAGGCTCTAAATATTACCTGAGTGGACCTTATCTTAGCTGGAGTAGACCACGTCGCTTCAAAATTTACAACGTAAATAGAAACTTTAGAGATAATGCACAGTATTTTTGGCCCTCCCTCTCTCCATTCCCCATTAGTGAGAAAAATTAGTATGGGCCAAGGTAGAGGTGACCGGGAGCTGTATATTCCATACTTACGGTGTCTATATTACTCAGTTTGGAAAACTTACGTACAAGTTGACGTCAGAAGTTAAGTTTGGAAAAATTACGTACAGGTCGACGTCAAAGTTCAGATATATTCAATTAGTCTGCCTCAGTAACACCAATAATTCGTGCAGAGTAAATCTATGTCATCAAATATAATTCAGTACCATAAACAAATATGCTTAAAGCGCTGTAATACATTATAATCTTACGAAAATTATATCGTGTGATTCAAAAACGAATCATATTAACCTATATTAAGCTCTTAGCTAAACCATGGAACTAAAACTGTTCTGATGAACAACTGACAACGACACTCAGATACAGTGACAACGACACTCAGATACAGTGACAACGACACTCAGATACAGTGACAACGACACTCAAATACAGTGACGACAACACTTGGATACAGTGACAACACTCAGATACAGTGACAACAACACTCAGATACAGTGACAACACTCAGATACAGTACTACACTCAGATACAGTACGACAACACTCAGATACAGTGACGACGACACTCAGATACAGTACGACAACACTCAGATACAGTGACGACGACACTCAGATACAGTGACAAAACTCAGATACAGTGACGACGACACACAGATAGAGTGACAACAACACTCATATACAGTGACAACGACACTCAGATACAGTGACAACGACACTCAGATACATTGACAACGACACTCAGATACAGTGACAACGACACTCAGATACAGTGACAACAACACTCAGATACAGTGACAACAACACTCAGATACAGTGACAACGACACTCACAGTGACAACAACACTCAGATACAGTGACAACAACTCAGATACAGTGACAACGACACTCACAGTGACAAAAACACTCAGATACAGTGACAACAACACTCAGATACAGTGACAACAACACTCAGATACAGTGACAACAGCACTCAGATACAGTGACAACGACACTCACAGTGACAACAACACTCAGATACAGTGACAACGACACTCACAGTGACAACAACACTCAGACACAGTGACAACAACACTCAGATACAGTGACAACAACACTCAGATACAGTGACAACAACACTCAGATACAGTGACAACAACACTCAGATACAGTGACAACAACACTCAGATACAGTGACAACAACACTCAGATACAGTGACAACAACACTCAGATACAGTGACAACAACACTCAGATACAGTGACAACAACACTCAGATACAGTGACAACAACACTCAGATACAGTGACAACGACACTCACAGTGACAACGACACTCAGATACAGTGACAACAACACTCAGATACAGTGACAACAACACTCAGATACAGTGACAACAGCACTCACAGTGACAACGACACTCAGATACAGTGGATAATAACCTTCGTTAACTACAACGGTCCACCCCCACAGTGGCTTTATCAAGCCAGTGATTAACTGGCTTGATAAAACCACTGTATGGGCGAAACGTTGCATTTCATAATTTAAATATCCACTGGATAGCACCATGGGGCGATGAAATTGTCATAACAGTTTGGTTGATCAATAGAAATTATGTTGTTATCGATTACTTTGCCTAGTTGTTAACCCTTGTTATACTCGAGCCCCACGGGTGGCAGCACTGCGCTCAACTACACTCATTTTTTTTGTTTGTTTTTACTTTTCCGAATGAAATTTCCCAACCAATAAAGAATTTAAAATTTCCGGCTTCATGTATTGCGTCATGTATTGCGTCATGTATTGCGTCACCTTCAGATCTCTGACAACATTCAGCGACGTAAACAAATGAATTATTATTATTATAATCAAAACAAAGCGCTAAACCTATTAGGGTGATAGAGCGCTGACGACATAAACAAGGCGTCTAGGAAATGTATTGAAGTAAATTATGATATTATTTGTCTTTGTTGCGTTATACCTCTCTGACTTACACCTTTTTGATAGTTTCTACAGTAATGTTGTGTAGGGTAATGGTTAGTATCGGTGTATGTGGATATATATATATATATGCTATACTGATGTTCATGGATGTTATAGATTAGCAGTTCTTGTAAAGTGTAAACTTAAATATCAGTTCGTATGAATAATTAATATTTTGTTTAGATTATTTTTCCTCCAAGTTTCATTCTTGTATACATTCATTGTTTCATTTTACCTGCACACTCGACAGGACACATTGAGTGTTTGTACCATGGTAAGGAACATATATAGTGTTTTATCCAGGTCTTCCTACTGGGCACTTCTACCCCCCCCCCACCTCCGTCTACTATAATCATAATGGAGTTTATTTATCTATCAATGTTTATCTATCAATTTTACCAAGTTGAACTGTTCTGACCAGTCAACTTGACCGTAAGTGTCTGTCTAGTTTGTTGTAATTGACTGTTTAGCTGTCGCTTTTAACAAGCTTATTTCATGTTTGATCCAAGTGATGTGCTTAGCTTCCTCTCGCGGGACCTTCATTGCTCTGTTGTCATAAATTATGTGTTTACGTGTACGATGTGTGGCACAGTTAGGTGTGGCAGGTCTCTCCCTGCCCACCGTCTCTGTCTCACTATTTTCTTGCAAGGTAATGCGTGTTCCCTGAAGATTGCACTCCCCCTCATTTATCATGTTAACTTCTCCATGGCGCATACTTCACTCAAGTAACATCATGTTAGTTGTTCCTCATTATGATGTTAACTCTGCCTAGAATTTATCCACGACTGGTAATTATTACTCGTGTATCATAATTCTACTCCTTGTATTCATGTTTTTCTTTGTGGTAATTCTACGTCATATGAACTGTGGCGCTTACATGTTTTATTTATTGGTGTTTAATCCATCCCATGAGCGTTATTCCCTGTCCCTCCCTCTCCTCTTTCACTCTCCTCCACTCCTCTCTCTCCAACCCTTCCACAACCCTCGCACTGTTCCCATATACCTCTAGACGTCCTCTATGATACTGCAGCCATCATAACTATGTGTTGTATGATGATGATAATAATAATAATAATAATAATAAAAGCAGTATTAGCAGTAGTAGTAGTTCTAACAATGAAAGTCATAATTGCAATGATAAAACTAATAAAATTAATAGTAATTATAGTAGTAATAATTTAATAAGCATTCTTGGTAGTAATGCCCAACCTTTGCTGGTTTTTTTTTAATTTTTCCTTGTTTGTTATTGTTCGTTGTTATGTTTTATTTCCATGGTTTAGTTTTGCTACGGTATTTTTCCACTCGTTTTGTTTAGAAACAATATCTTGAGAACGCTTGACAACCCTGATTACTAACGTTAAAGGAGAATTATTACAGGTATGAGAGGAGTGTAGGTTCGATTCTCCGTCCAGTAAACAAAAGAAACGCGTACTATTTGTACTCACATGTACATTGACAAACTCAAGCGTGTTACTGAAATTAAGCAACGTAACTTCCCACGTGAGCGTTTTGAGAGGTTATGTTTCTCACATCTCTGCCGTGACTACGAGGGTAGATGTTTTATCCACTGTATAGGTTGGGATAGAACTCGCGGCAGTGAGTCGTAAAACTCCAAGCCAGTGCGTAAGCCACTGGGCCAACTGGCTACAATAAGATTCATCCAGCTAGGTATATTTATACACCATAGGTTAGCACAGTGGGGCCTGTGCTAACCTATAGTGTATAAATATACCTAGCTGGATGACTTATTGTAGCCAGCTGGCCCAGTGGCTTACGCACTGGCCTGAGGTTTTACGATTCACTTGCCACTAGTTCAAGCCCCGCCCGTGCAGTGGTTTGTTTACAATCGTATTATTACGATTTCGTCAGTCGTATAGAAGATGAGTTTCACCTGCTAGTGACTGATCCATAGTAACACACATTGTGAGGTGTAGTTTCTGCGAGGATATGTTATATGCTAACACAGTTTTTCTATATTATTATAATTATTTTTGCACTCACAAGAGCACTTGCTCGTGTGCACACAAACGCACTTGTGCACTCACGCATTAACGTTGGCTAATACACGCAAAAAAAGTCACAGACGTATACCTGCACATTATTTTGATGGTAATGCGCACCTTCCTCATGTTCTGAACCTAGACGATATATAACCAGTTTAATACATGATTATAAATTCGTGTAAGGTGC
Source organism: Cherax destructor (assembly GCA_009830355.1). Taxonomy (NCBI): domain Eukaryota; kingdom Metazoa; phylum Arthropoda; class Malacostraca; order Decapoda; family Parastacidae; genus Cherax; species Cherax destructor. The sequence continues at coordinate 44,754 of WNWK01004783.1, forward strand.
GTTGTTATTAACCGTGTATATCTTCCCATGCTCTCGTGTGAAGGACTCAAGAACGCACCTTCATCGGGTAAGACTTCTATTTTGTATTTATTGTTTATATCGGATCAAAATGCACTACTGCACTGATCCATGAAATCTGAACCATATTTTGTGGAATAAAACAAAGTTACGTTGCCTGTGTGTGAGACTCTCCTTCAGGAGAATGTAAGGTGGAGGATGTTACATTCTTCAGGCTGTGTGTGAGGCTCTCCTTCAGGAGAATGTAAGGTGGAGGATGTTACATTCTTCAGGCTGTGAGTGAGACTCTCCTTCAGGAGAATGTAAGGTGGATGATGTTACATTCTTCAGGCTGTGTGTGAGACTCTCCTTCAGGAGAATGTAAGGTGGAGGATGTTACATTCTTCAGGCTGTGAGTGAGGCTCTCCTTCAGGAGAGTGTAAGGTGGAGGATGTTACATTCTTCAGGCTGTGTGTGAGACTCTCCTTCAGGAGAGTGTAAGGTGGAGGATGTTACATTCTTCAGGCTGTGTGTGAGACTCTCCTTCAGGAGAGTGTAAGGTGGAGGATGTTACATTCTTCAGGCTGTGTGTGAGACTCTCCTTCAGGAGAGTGTAACGTGGAGGATGTTACATTCTTCAGGCTGTGTGTGAGACTCTCCTTCAGGAGAGTGTAAGGTGGATGATGTTACATTCTTCAGGCTGTGTGTGAGACTCTCCTTCAGGAGAGTGTAAGGTGGAGGATGTTATATTCCTCAAGGAAAATAGAATCACGTGACACGAGTATTAGTCCTGTTACGAGTGGGTCAGAAATTGTTGGGGACACAGCAGGAAACAAGCAGTGAGAGGTATTGTTATAGACGGTGGTGTCTGCTGACACATGCAGATGTTAAGTAGCAGAGGTTAATATCTGGAACACTGAGGTAAACACCTGGATCTCTCTTCCTCACAGCTGACTTAACTACAACCTCGTTCTTACTCCTACCAGAGAGGTCCTAAGAAACAGACCCACAGTTATTTTGTTATTCTAATTTGTTTTCAAAGAGTGAGTTTATATCAAACATTATATAAATATATATATATATATATATATATATATATATATATATATATATATATATATATATATATATATATATATATATAATTTCGTGCCGAATAGGTAAAACTGGTCAATTAGCAAGAACTCATTTAAAATTAAGTCCTTTCTAAAATTTTCTCTTATACATTTAAAGATATATTATTTTCGTTTATGTTAATATAAAATTTAATGGTTTTCTATCAAAAGAACCTTAGAAAACTTACCTAACCTTATTATAACAAGCGTAATTAATTTAGCCTAATCCTTCTAAACATATTTTGTATAAGTTTACAATAATTCAGTAATAAACAAACACAATGAAATAAAATTATCGTTATATTCAGAATGATTTTTTCGAAATTATTGCATACACAAATATTAGCTTGCCCTATTCGGCAAGAAAAACGTTACTATTTAAGACAAAATCGCAAGTTTTTCAACACACCGGACGTATCCCACAGAGGCACCCAGGGTGGCCCACCGAGGCGGGGTGGCCCACCGAGGCAGGGTGGCCCACCGAGGCGGGGTGGCCCACCGAGGCGGGGTGGCCCACCGAGGCGGGGTGGCCCACCGAGGCAGGGTGGCCCACCGAGGCAGGGTGGCCCACCGAGGCAGGGTGGCCCACCGAGGCACGGTGGCCCAAAAGAAAAAACGGAAGCTTCTCCCTTTACATTTAGTAATATATACAGGAGAAGGGGTTACTAGCCCCTTGCTCCTGGCATTTTAGTCGCCTCTTACGACACGCATGGCTTACGGAGGAAGAATTCTATTCCACTTCCCCATGGAGATAAGTGGAAATAAACAAGAACAAGAACTAGTAAGAAAAATAAAAGAAAACCCAGAAGGGTATATATATATATATGCATCAGGAAGAAATCCAAATATTCTTCCTTGAAGCCTTTTTATCCACTTCTCCGAGGCTATGGGTCCCACAATTTGTACCAGAGGTGGACCCCATCCTATATATATATATATATATATATATATGGTATATATATATATATATATATATATATATATATATATGCATCAGGAAGAAATCCAAATATTCTTCCTTGAAGCTATATGCATCAGGAAGAAATCCAAATATTCTTCCTTGAAGCCTTTTTATCCACTTCTCCGAGGTTATGGGTCCCACAATTTGTACCAGAGGTGGACCCCATCCTATATATATATATATATATATATATATATATATATATATATATATATATATATATATATATGCTTGTACATGCATGTGTAGTGTGACCTAAATGTAAGCAGAAGTAGCAAAGACGTACCTGAAATCTTACATGTTTATGAGACAGAAAAAAGACACCAGCAATCCCACCATCATGTAAAACAAATACAGGTCTCCGTTTTACACTCACTTGGCAGGACGGTAGTACCTCCTGGGTGGTTGCTGTCTACCAACCTACTACCTATAACATATATTATATATTTATATATATATATATATATATATATATATATATATATATATAATATGGTACAAAAGATTTAAGAGAGAGACACACACACACACACAATATATATATATATATATATATATATATATATATATATATATATATATAATATGGTACAAAAGATTTAAGAGAGACACACACACACACACACATATATATATATATATATATATATATATATATATATATATATATATATATATATATATATATATATATATATATATATATATATATATATAGTCGTGCCAAATATGTGTGTGTGTGTGTAACATAACTCTTAATATTAGAACGACTGTCAGTGAATGAATAAGCAGAAGAATGGACGTGGATTCGAACGTGGTCCATACGTACGGCATGCCCAACACTGAGTACTCAGTGTTGGGTCTTTTGTAAGTAATCAGTGTTTGGTCTGGTGTAAGTAATCAGTGTTGGGTCTGGTGTAAGTACTCAGTGTTGGGTCTGGTGTAAGTACTCAGTGTTGGGTCTGGTGTAAGTAATCAGTGTTGGGTCTGGTGTAAGTACTCAGTGTTGGGTCTGGTGTAAGTTCTCAGTGTTGGGTCTGGTGTAAGTACTCAGTGTTGGGTCTGGTGTAAGTAATCAGTGTTGGGTCTGGTGTAAGTAATCAGTGTTGGGTCTGGTGTAAGTACTCAGTGTTAGGTCTGGTGTAAGTACACAGTGTTGGGTCTGGTGTAAGTACTCAGTGTTGGGTCTGGTGTAAGTACTCAGTGTTGGGTCTGGTGTAAGTACTCAGTGTTGGGTCTGGTGTAAGTACTCAGTGTTGGGTCTGGTGTAAGTACTCGGTGTTGGGTCTGGTGTAAGTACTCAGTGTTGGGTCTGCTGTAAGTACTCAGTGTTGGGTTTGGTGTAAGTACTCGGTGTTGGGTCTGCTGTAAGTACTCACGTGTTGGGTCTAGTGTAAGTACTCGGTGTTGGGTATGCTATAAGTACTCAGTGTTGGGTCTGGTGTAAGTACTCAGTGTTGGGTCTGGTGTAAGTACTCAGTGTTGGGTCTGGTGTAAGTACTCAGTGTTGGGTCTGGTGTAAGTACTCAGTGTTGGGTCTGGTGTAAGTACTCGGTGTTGGGTCTGGTGTAAGTACTCAGTGTTGGGTCTGGTGTAAGTACTCAGTGTTGGGTCTGGTGTAAGTACTCAGTGTTGGGTCTGGTGTAAGTACTCAGTGTTGGGTCTGGTGTAAGTACTCAGTGTTGGGTCTGGTGTAAGTACTCAGTGTTGGGTCTGGTGTAAGTACTCAGTGTTGGGTCTGGTGTAAGTACTCAGTGTTGGGTCTGGTGTAAGTACTCAGTGTTGGGTCTGGTGTAAGTACTCAGTGTTGGGTCTGGTGTAAGTACTCAGTGTTGGTTCTGGTGTAAGTACTCAGTGTTGGGTCTGGTGTAAGTACTCAATGTTGGGTCTGGTGTAAGTACTCAGTGTTGGGTCTGGTGTACCAGTGTTGGTCTGGAGACTGTGTTGGGTCTGGTGTAAGTACTCAGTGTTGGGTCTGGTGTAAGTACTCAGTGTTGGGTCTGGTGTAAGTACTGTGTTGGGTCTGGTGTAAGTACTCAGTGTTGGGTCTGGTGTAAGTACTCAGTGTTGGGTCTGGTGTAAGTACTCAGTGTTGGGTCTGGTGTAAGTACTCAGTGTTGGGTCTGGTGTAAGTACTCAGTGTTGGGTCTGGTGTAAGTACTCAGTGTTGGGTCTGGTGTAAGTACTCAGTGTTGGGTCTGGTGTAAGTACTCAGTGTTGGGTCTGGTGTAAGTACTCAGTGTTGGGTCTGGTGTAAGTACTCAGTGTTGGGTCTGGTGTAAGTACTCAGTGTTGGGTCTGGTGTAAGTACTCAGTGTTGGGTCTGGTGTAAGTACTCAGTGTTGGGTCTAAGGGTGTTGGTGTACTCAGTGTTGGGTCTGGTGTAAGTACTCAGTGTTGGGTCTGGTGTAAGTAGTACTCAGTGTTGGGTCTGGTGTAAGTACTCAGTGTTGGGTCTGGTGTAAGTACTCAGTGTTGGGTCTGGTGTAAGTACTCAGTGTTGGGTCTGGTGTAAGTACTCAAGTGTTGGGTCTGGTGTAAGTACTCAGTGTTGGATCTGCTGTTAGTACTCAGCAGTAACAGTCTGGTTGATCAGACCCTGATCCACTACGAGGCTTGGTCTCAGACGGAGCCTCGGGAGCGTTGACCCCCTGAAACCCTCTCCAATTGTACTCCAGGTATACTCCAGTGCTGGCTATAAGTACTCAGTATTGGGCTGGTTGTACGTCTAGACCCCGGCGCGAGTTCGCTACCATTCTTCTGTTTATTCATCGTCAGTCGTTCATTAAGACTTATCTTGGGTACATAGACTAAATGTTTTTAAAGGCGCTACAATAGATGTACTGCAATAGCTTCTGGGGCTGTGGGTCGATACAGTAGGACTATACAGTTGGTGCTCGATGTAGAATCATTTATTTTTTCTTCTGGTTAAATAGCAGTTGTTACAAAATGACGCGATATCTATCAGAAATAGACATCTCCAGTGAACACTAGAAAGGAAAGCCCTTCTAGCATCCAGACTGTTACTGGGCTTTTGCAACAAAGTCAGTATCCTGGTCCAGTTATCCGATATATTACCAATATCATCATAGGATCTCAACTGAGAGGATACTAACCAAAGAAATATATTTAAAATGTTTATTAACAAAGTGAGAATATCTAGGGTATCAAAATAAATCAAATTAAATATAAATATACTGAAGATATTAATTAGGAGGTTAGCTCCTACACTTCTCTCATAAACTATATTATTGTGCTGAAGGCACATATATCTTAATGGCTCTAATGTACCATCTGGTACAATGTCAGCTATTTACAATAATACTAGGATATATACAAATACGTGTATGTGTGTGTGTGTGTGCTCCAGGAAACTCGTTATGCCTCTTAAGACTCGACTCGACCAGTGACCGACTGAACGTCATCTCATAAGCTAGCTTCTCTAACAAACCGACAATCAGAACAGCTTGATTGAACAGTAAAATGACCAATTCGACAAACAGCAATATAGCAAGCGGCAGCAACACAGCGTCAGAAACAAGGAGATAGAAACACGACCCTAACTGGGGACCATCAGCAGATCCTCCATAAAAGTCACAAAACTCACTTATTACTGAATCTAGGTTCAGCATAACCAAAATCCCAGACTGTGATGGTGCACAGATGCCTTAGCGAATTAGGTCAAGAGCTATAGCTAGAGACCTGAGTTATCTCAGAGTGTCAATGTGACACACAACCCAGTAAAACGTCGAAAATCACTGTCTAGACTATTCTCTGTGAACAGAGTTACACAGAGTCCTGAGAAGTATGTGTCGTCTCACCACCGAACACATACTCTACCAAACAGAGTCTAAATGACGAGAATACAAGCAGAGACAAGAGCGAGGTCTTTCTCCAACGAGAGTCAGCAGGGAAGAGAGGAGGAGTAAGGAGAAGCAGTCTCCAACTCAGGTGTGATCACGCCACTGACTGACTGCCCAGCCACTCCAGGAGCCGGTAGTATAACAAGCGAAGTGCTGTAAGCGGTAGTTTGTCAACTCAACACTCTCGAACATAAGAGCACAATATGTCTACATGTTACATCCTACCTAATAAAATAGCTAAGTCAAATAATAATATAAAGCAAGATATTAACGCTTTAGCTATTATCGAAAATATCAGCAATATAAAATTATAGAAAATTGAAATATAAATCATATCAACATGTATATACATTGTGGCCCATTTTGGGGTCGCAATAGCAGTTCTTGTCCTTGTCATGTTTTCTTTCAAATTCCGTGTGTTAATGGGTTATAATTCTTCCTCCGTGAGCAATGAAAGTCATACGAGGTGACTTAGGATTTCAGATTCTTAATCAGATACTAAAAAAAAATATATCAAGGAATTTTTGAAGGAGGTTGTTTGAAAGTGCGAAGCTGTAACACAGAGTTTATCCTGGTAGAATTTATGGAAGGATATGAGGAGTTGATGTTTCGCTATACCGTCCTCTGAACTTGAATAAGGACCAAGTTAGATTTTTTTAGGAAGAAATTATTAATGTTTCAAGACACGATAACGTGATAAGTATAGATTTTTTTTTAATTTTTACCAAAATGACTGAAAATCTTTTATTTCGATTCTATATTCAAATGACTTTCTGGACGTAATCAAAGACGGCTTTTTGAAACAGTTTGTGACAGAACCAACTAAAAAAAATAACGTACATATTAATAATGTGAGGGCCACGAAGTAGCATGACACAAGCAATCACAACTGTACCTGATACCTGGTCTACAGCTAATGTGATTCTTGTTCAAAATGGTATACAGTATCGACAAGATGAAAAATTAGACACACGAGCAACACCTCGGTATCTTTATTTGTAGACATTTCACCCTCCAGTGGCTTTATCAATACAAGGACTTAATGCGAAGACCGTAGAAGTATATACAAAAGACGAGGTAATCAGTCCCTCAGCCTTGGAACTGGTGATAAGCACCAACGGTGTTACGAGTGGCGTTCCTGAAAGGTCAGTATTGGTCCCCCTTCTTGTTCATAATCTACTTTAATGACCTTGACGAAGGGAAAAAAGAGTGACATGAGTAAATTCGCTGACGACACAAAAATAGGCCGAACAGTAGATTCAGAGGTGGATACTATTGAATTTCAGGAAGATTTGGACAAGCATTTAATGTCGTGAACCGAGAAAGACAGATGCAGTTTAATATGGACGAGTGCAAAGTCTGAATAATCGCAACTGTAAATATCCCTGGTTCTTATAAACTAAATAATATAGAACTTGATCATGCAGAAAATATGATCTAGATTGTGCTTATCATTGGGGTCATGGAAGCACAGATCTGAAGCCAAGACACAGGTGCCTTAGTACTCATAAAAAGGCTTACACATCTTGGATTTATATCAAGAAGTATAAGTAACAGGAGTACAGATTTTATACTAGCTCTGTGCCTCATTAGCAAGGCCTCACCTGGACTATGCAACTCTGGTCATCATACCACAGAATGGATACATATGCATTGGCGGAACCGACAGAGAAGGATAACAACATTTATCTACTGTATTAGGAATCTTCTGTACAAATATAGATTGAGATCCCTGACCCAACACTCATGACATGAAGACTGAAAAATACACGTGAAAAACAGGCATAAATAAAGGCAATATAAATAGGGTACAGAGGATATTGTACAAAGAAAGAACTCGAAATAATGGATTCAAATAGAATAAGCTTAGATTTAGAAAGTACATTAGAACGCGTATTAGAAGAAGCGTCTCTATATTAGGACTGAAGAGGTCACTCGAGGTGTAGAGGTGTGAGCTTCACTCACACCTCTAAAACACTATTGTCCTCAAAGATTTATTAAGTTATACCATGAATTAAGGAAAGATCCAGGACTTCACCTTACGAAACAGATAAAGCAAATGCGACAGTAATTATGGTCAAGGTAGATTATAGTGGAAAAACGAACATGTTATTAGAAAACGGGGGAACTTAGGTGCCCCTCCTTACTGTATCATGGATGTCTCACCTCTCTTTCAGTGATCAATTTATAGAGGGGACAAATGAATTCAGTCTCATTAGAAATAGTCCCGTCTTTACTTACATTGCAACAGGTACTTTGCCTCATCAACATGTCATCAACATATTGCAACTGTTTTGTACTAGACAGGAGAATGTGTCTCATATTTCTAGTTTCAAAACATTCTATATGCAAATTACTTCGTTCAAGAGGGGAAAAAATTCTCATGGCTATGCCAAATTTATGTAAATAGAACGAGCAATTAAACACTATTTAAAGTCTACAGTACATATTTTAATAATTTCCCTTCATTAAATTTTAATATCAATATCCATATTAAAGACGAATAACTTATAACAAGGTGAACATTATTTGTGACCTCGGAACAGCCACTGTTACTACTGTACTCTAGGTGTTCACATATTGAACAGCCACTGTTACTACTGTACTCTAGGTGTTCACATATTGAACTGCCACTGTTACTACTGTACTCTAGGTGTTCACATATTGAACAGCCACTGTTACTACTGTACTCTAGGTGTTCACATATTGAACTGCCACTGTTACTACTGTACTCTAGGTGTTCACATATTGAACAACCACTGTTACTACTGTACTCTAGGTGTTCACATATTGAACAACCACTGCTACTACTGTACTCTAGGTGTTCACATATTGAACAGCCACTGTTACTACTGTACTCTAGGTGTTCACATATTGAACAACCACTGTTACTACTGTACTCTATGTGATCACATATTGAACAGCCACTGTTACTACTGTACTCTATGTGTTCACATATTGAACAGCCACTGTTACTACTGTACTCTAGGTGTTCACATATTGAACAGCCACTGTTACTACTGTACTCTAGGTGTTCACATATTGAACAGCCACTGTTACTACTGTACTCTAGGTGTTCACATATTGAACAACCACTGTTACTACTGTACTCTAGGTGTTCACATATTGAACAACCACTGCTACTACTGTACTCTAGGTGTTCACATATTGAACAGCCACTGTTACTACTGTACTCTAGGTGTTCACATATTGAACAGCCACTGTTACTATTGTACTCTAAGTGTTCACATATTGAACAGCCACTGTTACTACTGTACTCTAGGTGTTCACATATTGAACAGCCACTGTTACTACTGTACTCTAAGTGTTCACATATTGAACAGCCACTGTTACTACTGTACTCTAGGTGTTCACATATTGAACAGCCACTGTTACTACTGTACTCTAGGTGTTCACATATTGAACAGCCACTGTTACTAATGTACTCTAGGTGTTCACATATTGAACAGCTACTGTTACTACTGTACTCTAAGTGTTCACATATTGAACAGCCACTGTTACTACTGTACTGTAGGTGTTCACATATTGAACAACCACTGTTACTACTGTACTCTAGGTGTTCACATATTGAACAGCCACTGTTACTACTGTACTCTAAGTGTTCACATATTGAACAGCCACTGTTACTACTGTACTCTAGGTGTTCACATATTGAACAGCCACTGTTACTACTGTACTATAGGTATTCACATATTTAACAACCACTGTTACTACTGTACTCTAGGTGTTCACATATTGAACAACCACTGTTACTACTGTACTCTAGGTGTTCACATATTGAACAGCCACTGTTACTACTGTACTCTAGGTGTTCACGTATTGAACAACCACTGTTACTACTGTACTATAGGTGTCCACATATTGAACAACTACTGTTACTACTGTACTCTAGGTGTTCACATATTGAACAACCACTGTTACTACTGTACTATAGGTGTTCACATATTGAACAACCACTGTTACTACTGTACTCTAGGTGTTCACATATTGAACAACCACTGCTACTACTGTACTATAGGTGTTCACATATTGAACAACCACTGTTACTACTGTACTCTAGGTGTTCACATATTGAACAGCCATTTTTACAACCCTTATGCCTCTGATCCCACATAATTTATAATCAGAGCAATAAACGAGATTAATAATGTTCAGTTACGTCAACCAGTAATATTAAACTATCATAAACTTTACATTGGTAACTCTTCTGTCGTGACACTCTTCCTGGAGAGCGAAACGTTGCCACAATAAAATGTCACATTAGTTGCATTTGTGTCCTTTTACTTAACATATTGTCGGTAATTCTACCAATATTATTACACAAGGAAATTTGAAATACATTTTTTGTCTTTTGCCTGGAGGTGTAAGAATACATTCATATAACTGACAATACAGAAAAAAAAATATAGAGGGTAAAGGAAGAAATGTGATTAAGAGGTGTGAGGCTGTGACAAGATGCGCTCTCATTATTAGTTTCGGGAGAAGTAAACAATTTGGCTTCGTGATATTAATTGTTTGTTGCTCATTCTTAGTCTTTGTTCTTAGCACTAATAGTTTTGATCTTAACAGAACAAACTAATAAGAAAGCAAATTTGTACTAATATACCACAAATGAACCCACATTGATATAATAACACGGAAGAGAAGAAACACTGTTTTTTCGGCCTACCACCAAGACTCTCTTCAAGAGACTTCAGTTTGCTGATGAAGAGCTCAGCGGAAGGAGGAAATATAGTGTCTGTTGTATTGTCTCCTTGTGGGTTCCTTTGTGCTACTGGCCAGTGATTACTATATGTTCTTTTAATTAATCTATGTTTGATTTCAATATTTATTGTGCAGAGATAGGCATCAATACTGCAAATGTCAATAATTTCGAGTCGTGAGCAGTAACTGGTATTTTGGAGTTGAGCAGTGTTGGTGGTGTTATGTGATGTAGTGGTGGTGTTATGTGATGCGGTGGTGGTGTTATGTGATGCGGTGGTGGTGTTATGTGATGCGGTGGTGGTGTTATGTGATGCGGTGGTGGTGTTATGTGATGCGGTGGTGGTGTTATGTGATGCGGTGGTGGTGTTATGTGATGCGGTGGTGGTGTTATGTGATGCGGTGGTGGTGTTATGTGATGCGGTGGTGGGTAGGTGTGTCATATTGTGCAGACGTGTGATGGCTGAGTTTAAAGTGATTATCATTATACTTAAAGGTGGTGAGGCATTATCTTTTTATTATACAATCTTGAACACACACTCACAGTGCTCGGTTACCCCATTTTGTATGATATTTACAACGTGGGAACAAAAGATACCTGTGATTCCCTGTCATATTCCATCGTACAAGCTGGGATAAACGAGGTAATGAAATCTCTCAGCTTGAGCTAGGAAGAGACTTCAGTAGAACGATGACGATATTGGTTAATGGACTATTAATTGAAATTAATATATTGGTATGTTAGACTGCTTCAGAGTTCAGTGTTTATAGTACATCTATGTTTGGCCGCTAAAATGTTAGAGGTAATGTTATTGTTAGTGTAGTTGCATTCCATGAAGACTTATATGACTGGCTAACAATATTGTGTGTATAATACATTGCTCTTGTCTCCCCCTCCCTCCACCGAACAGAGGAGCTCTCCCATTTTGGTAAAGTATTATGCTTCTCCCTTTCATATTCTTATAATTATCATCCATTCCCCTTTGTGTAAGCCACTCACTCTCTTCACACATGGAACATGTTTTTTAACTTGCTGCCTCATAGTTTATAGCTTTCTAGGTGACATTACTTGCAGTATCATTAAGGAACCACAATAACTCCAGCTTACTTTGTGTGTGCAGAACAGGGCGGAGGGTTGACAGCCATAACACAATGTGCTGATGTGGAGAGTGACGAGGGTGGCTCAGTCTACTGCAATGTACGCTTAGCAAAACCACAAGCTGAACTTGATCCTTCCTCACTGCCTCCTGACGGGAACTTAACGGACTCTCAGAATGAGCAAGTTGGCCCTTCCTCACTGCCTCCTGACGAAGGGGACCACATAAACCAGGCTCCTCCTCACCACCTTATCGATCGCATCGAGTTTACACCCACAGCGGACACTGACGCAGCTGAAATACTTGACGGGTACGAAGAGGCCGGTGTTAGCCACGTCCAGAGCAGCAGCGGGAGACGTGCTGACTTTAATGGAGGCTACACCATGGTCGTAGCTACCAACACCACTGACGATGACGACTACGATTATGTCTACACCTCCGAAGACCACTACCCGACCGGCATAGACGGAACCAGCGTCTTAGACTACTGGCTACCCGAGTCTCAGCCAGAACCCGAACCCGAACCTGAACTCGAACCAGAACCCGAGTTTGAACCGGAGTCTGAAATCGAACCAGAACCCGAGTTTGAACCCGAACCTGAGCCCGAACTAAAATCCGAGTTTGAACCCGAGTCTGAACTCGAACCAGAACCCGAGTTTGAACCGGAGTCTGACCTCGAACCAAAACCCGAGTTTGAACCCGAGCCTGAACCTGAAACCGATCTCAAATTCGAACACGAGCCTGAGCTCAAGTTCAAACCTGATTCTGAAACCAAGTTCGAATCTGAAACCGAACATATAGCCAGTGACGATGACGCTCCAGTAGAAAGTCCTGATGGTGATGCTCCAGTAGAAAGTCCTGATGATGACGCTCCAGGAGAAACTCCTGATGGTGACGCTCCAGTAGAAAGTCCTGATGGTGACGTTCCAGTAGAAAGTCCTGATGGTGACGCTCCAGGAGAAAGTCCTGATGGTGACGCTCCAGTAGAAAGTATTGATGGTGACGCTCCAGTAGAAGGTCCTGATGGTGACGCTCCAGTAGAAAGTCCTGATGGTGACACTCCAGTAGAAAGTCCTGATGGTGACGCTCCAGTAGAAAGTCCTGATGGTGACGCTCCAGTAGAAAGTCCTGATGGTGACGCTCCAGGAGAAACTCCTGATGGTGACGTTCCAGTAGAAAGTCCTGATGGTGACGCTCAAGGAGAAACTCCAGATAGTGACGCTCCAATAGAAAGTCCTGATGGTGACGCTTCAGTAGAAGGTCCTGATGGTGACGCTCCAGTAGAATCTCCTGATGGTGACGTTCCAGTAGAAAGTCCTGATGGGGACGCTCCAGTAGAAGGTCCTGATGGTGACGCTCCAGTAGAAAGTCCTGATGGTGACGCTCCAGTAGAAGGTCCTGATGGGGACGCTCCAGTAGAAAGTCTTGATGGTGACGCTCCAGTAGAAGGTCCTGATGGTGACGCTCCAGTAGAAGGTCCTGATGGTGACGCTCCAGTAGAAAGTCCTGATGGTGACGCTCCAGGAGGAAGTCCTGATGGTGACACTCCAGTAGAAGGTCCTGATGGTGACGCTCCAGTAAAAAGTCCTGATGGTGACGCTCCAGTAGAAGGTCCTGATAGTGACACTCCAGTAGAAGGTCATGATGGTGACACTCCAGTAGAAAGTCCTGATGGTGACGCTCCAGTAGAAAGCCATGATGGTGACGCTCGAGAAGAAGGTCCTGATGGTGACACTCCAGTAGAAGGTCTTGATGGTGACACTCCAGTAGAATATCTTGATGGAGACACTCCAGTAGAAGGATTTGATAGTGACACTCCAGTAGAAGGTCCTGATGGTGACACTCCAGTAGAAGGTCCTGATAGTGACGCTCCAGTAGAAAGTCCTGATGGTGACGCTCCAGGAGGAAGTCCTGATGGTGACACTCCAGTAGAAGGTCCTGATGGTGACGCTCCAGTAAAAAGTCCTGATGGTGACGCTCCAGTAGAAGGTCCTGATAGTGACACTCCAGTAGAAGGTCATGATGGTGACACTCCAGTAGAAAGTCCTGATGGTGACGCTCCAGTAGAAAGCCATGATGGTGACGCTCGAGAAGAAGGTCCTGATGGTGACACTCCAGTAGAAGGTCTTGATGGTGACACTCCAGTAGAATATCTTGATGGAGACACTCCAGTAGAAGGATTTGATAGTGACACTCCAGTAGAAGGTCCTGATGGTGACACTCCAGTAGAAGGTCCTGATAGTGACACTCCAGTAGAAGGTCGTGATGATGACACTCCAGTAGAAGGTCGTGATGGTGACACTCAAGTAGATGGTCGTGATGGTGACACTCCAGTAGAAGGTCGTGATGGTGACACTCCAGTAGAAGGTCGTGATGGTGACACTCCAGTAGAAAGTCTTGATCCAGATGTTTATTCTCCAGTGGATGCCGGTGATGGTGATGGTGTTTATTATCAAGTAGATAATGGTGATGGTAGGGTGTATTCTCACGTAGATGGTGTTGACAGTGAACTTTATTCTCCAACAGTGGATGATGATGTTCATTCTCCAGTGGATGGGGATGTCTATTCTCCAGTGGATGCGGATGTCTATTCTCCAGTGGATGGGGATGTCTATTCTCCAGTGGATGCGGATGTCTATTCTCCAGTGGATGGGGATGTCTATTCTCCAGTGGATGCGGATGTCTATTCTCCAGTGGATGCGGATGTCTATTCTCCAGTGGATGGGAATGTCTATTCTCCAGTTGATGGGGATTACGATGAGGGCTTCATTACAGTAGAAGGTGTTAGTCCAGTAGAGGGTGAGGTTGTCACTCCAGTAGAGGGTGAGGTTGTTACTCCAGTAGAGGGTGAGGTTGTTACTCCAGTAGAGGGTGAGGTTGTTACTCCAGTAGAGGGTGAGGTTGTCACTCCAGTAGAGGAAGTTTTCCCTCCAGTAAGTGATGCTGACGAGGGTTACGGTTCAGTAGAAGGTAGTGATGAAGGTTATGGTTCGGTTGAGAGTAGTGGTAGTGATGTGTTCACTCCCACTGATGGTTCTGGTAATGATGACTATTATTCAGGTGGTGATGAGGACGACGTCACAACATCGAGTGGTGAGGAGGCTTCCACACCCACTGAAAGTAGTGGTGATGGCCGCATCCCAGTTAGGGGTTGTGGAAATGAAGATTACTACACGGAGAGTGTGTCTAATGAGAAGGTAGATACCGTCACAGAGGCTACAAGTGGTGAAAATAACCTGACGCTGGTCTTTCCTGACGACGAGAGTCTCGGGATATCTGGAGGATCCAGTAGTGGAGACTATGGAGCAGAAGACGAGTACTTCCCACTGACTGACACTGCCAGTGAAGAAGTGACTCCTGGAGGAGAGTTTAGCGAGGAAGCTTCCTCAACCCCGAGTATTTATGAACCAGAAACAATAGATGAAGGAGGAAGGGGAGATTATACGGAGGAGCCTTTAATTATCGACATTATTGACGAAGACGAGCCGAGTAGTGGAGTACCTGGTGAGTCAGACGAGGTGGACGATGGGAATGGAACTGATAGCAGTGTGGATGGTAAGGAGACACCTCCAGTATTTGGAAAAGACGATGCGATTCATGAGCTTGACGTCAGTGTAGAACCATATCCAACTGGTAGCCAAGATACACTCTACGATTATCGCGAGGCCCAGGAAACATATTCAAGATCAGAGGAACATGATATTTCAGAAAATCTCACAATTTATCCTATCGTTCCGGAAGATCCTAGGAAATCAGTAGCCACAGAAGCCACTTCGGAGGCAGAGAGAGGGTTCTCGGTGGACCCCAGAGGAGTAGTCAACTCTACCATCCTCTCGTCAGAGCTGCCACGACAGGTACCAGGTGCAGCCCCTGCTGATGTAGAGCTTTCCCTACCAGGTAACTCGTTCTTTGATGGCACATGCAAGATATAAGTTTCTTGAGAGGGATACCGCTATATTGTGACATACCGTACCATAGTTCTGTAGGTACCAGATAACTCTTACTTGTGATGGCACATGCAAGTTACAAGTTTCTTCAGAGAGATACCGCTGTAATGAGACATGCCAAGTTTCTTCAGAGAGTTACTGCTGTATTGTGACTTGCCGTACCTTAGTTCTGTAGGTACCAGGTAACTCTACCTGTGATGGCACATGCAAGTTCTTCAAAGAGTTACCGTTGTATTGTGACATGCCGTACCTTAGTTCTGTAGGTACCAGGTAACTCGGTCTTTGATGGCACATGCAAGTTACGAGTTTCTTCAGAGAGTTACCGCTGTATTGTGACATGCCGTACCTTAGTTCTGTGGGTACCAGGTAACTCTACCTGTGATGACACATACAGGGTACAAGTTTCTTCAGAAAGTTACTGTTGCATTGTGAGTTGCCGTACCTTAGTTCTGTAGGTACTTGGACCTTGCTACCGTATGTAAGAGACACGACCGAAGACCCTTTTTTTTTGTAAAGCGACAAGCTCTCTTCATGAGCTGATCAAATACCTCGTGTTTGCAAGGGATTTATTTCTTTGTGGAGGCCACACTCTGAGGAGTACAGAGTGTGACTCAGCCCACCAGCTTGCCTGAGTCTAGCCATCATTCTTGCACTCATAGTAAGAGTGGTCTTGCCTGCACATCACTCCCGCCTGGGTTGATAACATATCATATAAACATATCCTCCTAAACAGTAGTTCTGAAAAAATATATATATATAACTAGTTTTAATACAAAGCATGTTCTATATTTAACATATATTGCGATTTAATAATGCACCAATTTTATTCATTCTAAATTCCTTCCTTTCTCAATACCTAGTGAGTGTTGAGGCTGCATGTGTGACCACGAGCTATGGTTCTTGGGGACATATTTGTAACTTTTATCGCATATTATGATTTACTAGGCTTAAGTTGCCACTGTTCGTATAGCAGTGACAGTGAGCACATAGTTACCTCCCAGACCTTGTTGAATCATGTTTATCTGATCACATTCTCTACAAATAATCGTGAATTCAATAAATAGTTTAATTACTGCCTCAAGTAGCACTAACACACACGTATAATTGTCGTTCTGAAGACATATAGCCTTAAATTTAAAGCATTTTCCATATATTTGCTCTTCAAATCTGAAGTGTCACTCTGGTAAAATATTCATTCTGTAGAATGAATATTTTACTAGAGAATTGTAGAACTGCCGTTATTAGTACAGTGTAACATCTAAGTAAGATGATAATTTGGTATCGTAACTGCCGGTATATAGACAACTCGGTGAGTCCACTTAGGTACAATATCTCGTTATTAGCCTTTACCTGAGCTGACTAACCCACACGGGTTTAGAGATTCACACGAAAATAAAAGTGCTACCTGTACAGTGGAAGAGCGTACAGTAAGACAGATGAAGCTGCACTTTACTCACCTTACCCTAGCATGCCCAGGCAGGCGTCGCTACTCCACTAACATTACCTCAGTCATGCTCAAGGTCGTAACTCACAGCACCTCCTCACAATAACTTAGACAGATTCTTCCCCTTAAACTGATTAATAAAACCTTTTGTGTACCATATTGTACCACCAGGTCACTAGCACCTGATTCTACATTATCTTAGTTCCAAGCAAAATATTTTAGTCTCCTAACTGGAAAAGAGAAAACGCATCTGACTGGAATACTCAACATGAAACACAGAAAGAAAATTCTAAGTTAGAATTCCAAAGAGGTTACACTATAGATGTGTTTCTCATTTTCAGTAAGGTGGACAACTTTATGGTTTGATTACTGAGGATACTGTTGCAATCATATCATTTCTTTCTTGCATCAGTTGATCATCTTGCTCACCCACTCAGGCCTGCACACTGTCTAACTCAATATTACAACCACTAATACCTGTCAGAGACCCAGAGTTATTGCATACGCACGCACCACCAACCTTATGTTTTTAACTAACAAAATAACACTTGTTAGAACTCTAGAAGTGCATCTCTGTCCATACTTGTCCCACGACCTCATATGCTACTCTTATAGACACCTTCAGGGTATAAGTCCTGACTGCTATACATACATTGTGACGTGTATATACATTTGAAGATATATATCTCAGGTTATACACACTGAGAGGTGTATACACTATGAAATGACTATATTTCAGGGTATATACAGAGGTGTATAATATATATATATATATATATATATATATATACTATATATATATATATATATATATATATATATATATATATATATATATATATATATATATATATATATATATACCTCTGTGTATACCCTGTATATATACAGATATAAATATATACATATATATATATATATATATATATATATATATATATATATATATACATACATTATATATATGTGTGTGTGTGTGTGTATACCCACCACGAGTTTGCTTAGTCCTTTTTTAATGGATTAAAGCTTTCTTGATGCTAATGTTAACAGAGAACTGCAGTCTTATTGACCCACGAACAGTGAACAGACATTAAACCCAAAAACCTTCCTCATTAACACTTGTCTAAAGTCCTGTGGGAGTGATCTTTCCGGTGGGAGTGATCCATCCTGTGAAAGTGATCCATCCTGTGGGAGTGATCCATCCTGTGGGAGTGATCCCTCCTGTGGGAGTGATCCCTCCTGTGGGAGTGATACAACCTGTGGGAGTGATCCCTACTGTAGGAGTGATCTCTCCTGTGGAAGTGATCCCTCCTGTGAAAGTGATCCCTCCTGTTGGAATGATCTATCCTGTGGGAGTGATCTCTCCTGTGGGAGTGATCCCTACTGTGAAAGTGATCCCTCCTGTTGGAATGATCTATCCTGTGGGAGTGATCCCTCCTGTGAAAGTGATCCCTCCTGTGGGAGTGATCCCTCCTGTAGGAGTAATCCCTCCTGTGGAAGTGATCCCTCTTGTGGGAGTGGTCCCTCCTGTGGGAGTGATCCATCCTGTGGGAGTGATCCCTCCTGTGGGAGTGATCCATCCTGTGGGAGTGATCTCTCCTGTGGGAGTGATCCCTAATGTGAAAGTGATCCCTCCTGTTGGAATGATCTATCCTGTGGGAGTGATCCCTCCTGTGAAAGTGATCCCTCCTGTGGGAGTGATCCCTCCTGTAGGAGTAATCCCTCCTGTGGAAGTGATCCCTCTTGTGGGAGTGGTCCCTCCTGTGGGAGTGATCCATCCTGTGGGAGTGATCTCTCCTGTGGGAGTGATCCCTCCTGTTGGAATGATCTATCCTGTGGGAGTGATCCCTCCTGTGAAAGTGATCCCTCCTGTGGGAGTGATCCCTCCTGTAGGAGTAATCCCTCCTGTGGAAGTGATCCCTCTTGTGGGAGTGGTCCCTCCTGTGGGAGTGATCCATCCTGTGCGAGTGATCCCTCCTGTGGGAGTGATCCCTCCTGTGGGAGTGATCTCTTCTGTGTGAGTGATCCCTCCTGTGAAAGTGATCCCTCCTGTGGGAATGATCTATCCTGTGGTAGTGATCCCTCCTGTGAAAGTGATCCCTCCTGTGGGAGTGATCCCTCCTGTGGGAGTAATCCCTCCTGTGGAAGTGATCCCTCTTGTGGGAGTGGTCCCTCCTTTGGAAGTGATCCTTCCTGTGGGAGTGATCCCTCCTGTGGGAGTGATCTCTCATGTGAGAGTGATCCATCCTGTGAGAATGATGCATCCTGTGGGAGTGATCCCTCCTGTGGGAGTGATCCCTCCTGTGGGAGAGATCCCTCCTGTGGGAGTGATCCCGCCTGTGAGAATGATCCCTCCTGTGAGAGTTATTCCTCCTGTGGGAGTGATCCATTCTGTGAGAATGATCCATCCTGTGGGAGTGATCCCTCCTGAGGGAGTGATCCCTAGTGTGAGAATGATCCCTCCTGTGAAAGTGATCCATCCTGTGGGAGTGATCCATCCTGTGAGAATGATCCTCCCTGTGGGAGTGATCCCTCCTGAGGGAGTGATCCCTCCTGTGGGAGTGATCCCTCCTGTGTGAGTGATCCCTCGTGTGTGAGTGATCCCTCCTGTGAGAATGATCCCTCCTGTGAAAATGATCCATCCTGTAGGAGTGATCCATCCTGTGAGAATGATCCCTCCTGTGGGAATGATCCCTCCTGTGGGAGTAATCCCTCCTGTGGGACTGATTCCTCACTAGTGTGGGACTGATCCCTCACTAGTGTGGGACTGATCCCTCACTAGTGTGGGACTGATCCCTCACTAGTGTGGGACTGATCCCTCACTAGTGTGGGACTGATCCCTCACTAGTGTGGGACTGATCCCTCACTAGTGTGGGATGATCCCATGTGGACTGATCCCTCACTAGATGATTGGTGGATGATCCTCACTAGTGTGGGATGATCCTCACTAGTGTGGGATGATCTACTAGTTGGGTGTGGATGATCCTCACTAGTGTGGGATGATCCTATCTAGTGTGGGACTGATCCTCACTAGTGTGGGACTGACTCACTAACTTGTGTGACTGATCTCATAGTGTGGATGATCTCATAGTGTGGATGATCCTACTGTTGGGACTGATCTCACTAGTGTGGACTGATCCCAATGTGGACTGATCCCTCACAGTGTGTACCTGTTAACTCAGATATCCAATGGATATCTCATATGGACTGATCTCGTGGTGTGGGACTGACTACAGTTTGGGTGATCCCACTAGGTGGGTGATCCCCGTAGTTGACATCCCCTGTTGGGACTGATATCTTATATGATGGACTGATCTATAGTTATGTCCTCACGCAGTTGGTTTTGGTATATATAGTGATCAGTGTGGGATGCGTGGGACTGATCCCTCATTAGTGTGGGACTGATCCCTCACTAGTGTGGGACTGATCCCTCACTAGTGTGGGACTGATCCCTCACTAGTGTGGGACTGATCCCTCACTAGTGTGGGACTGATCCCTCACTAGTTTGGACTGATCCTCATAGTGTGGGACTGATCCTCACTAGTGTGGACTGATCCCTCATAGTGTGGGACTGATCCCTCACTAGTGTGGGACTGATCCCTCATAGTGTGGGACTGATCCCTCACTAGTGTGGGACTGATCCCTCACTAGTGTGGGACTGATCCCTCACTAGTGTGGGACTGATCCTCATAGTTCTGATCTACTAGTGGATGATCTCATTTGTGACTGATCCTCATAGTTGGACTGATCCTCATATGTGATGATCTCACTAGTGTGGGATGATCCTCATAGTGTGGGACTGATCTACTAGTGGATGATCTCATTAGTTGACTGATCCTACTAGTTGGACTGCCCACTTGTGCTGTCTGTTGATGATCTCATATTGGACTGATCCTCACTAGTGTGGATGATTCATTTGGATGATCTATAGTTGATGATCCATAGTGTGGCTGATCTCACTAGTTGGACTGATCCACTGTGTGCATGTATCCTTCCTAGTGTTGATATTCTAGGCAGTGATTACCTTATATTTGATGAATTTTGATATTATTAGTATAAATTTACATTGAAATTGTTATCAGTTTAGTATTAGAGATATGATCCCTCTGTATGATCTTCACTTAGAGACTATCACCTACTAGTGTGAGACTGATCTTAACTTATGAATTCACTGGATGTTGTTGAGATAGATCCCATAGTTAAGTCATCACACCACTCACATTGACAAACCAATCCATCACAGATAGGACTATCAACCATCCCACAACACATATCACCCACTACTACTGATCCACTCATCTGACATCCCACTAGTGGCACTGACACCACCACTCACCACCACCACAACAACCACCACAACCACCACAACTACCACTACCACCACCACCACCACCACCACCACTACCACCACCACCAACACCACAACTACCACTACCACCATCACCACCACCACCACCACCACCACCACCACCACCACAACTACCACCACCACTACCACCACCACCACTACCACCACCACCACAACCACCACCACCACCACCACCAACACCACACTACCACCACCACCACCACCACCACCACCACCACCACCACACCACCACCACCACAACTATCACCACCACTACCACCACCACCACTACCACCACCACCACCACTACCACCACCACCACCACCACTACCACCACCACCACCACTACCACCTTCACCACCACTACCACCACCACTACTACCACCATCACCACCACTACCACCACCACCATTACCACCACCACCACTACTACCACTACTATCACCACCACCACTAATATCACTACTATCACCACCACCACTACTACCACCACCACCACTACCACCACCACCACCACTACCACCACCACAACCACCACTGTTACTACCACCACCACTACCACCACCACAACTACCAGCACCACCACCACCACTACTACCACCACCAAAACCACTACCACCATCACTACCACCACTACCACCACCACCACTACCACCACCACTACTACCATCACCACCACTACCACCACCACTGACATCACCACCACCACTATCACTACCACCATACCTATCACTACCATCATACCTATCACCACCATCACTACCACCATACCTATCACCACCATCACTACCACCATACCTATCACCACCTTCACTACCACCATACCTATCACTACCATCATACCTATCACCACCATACCTATCACCACCATCATTACCACCATACCTATCACCACTATCACTACCACCATACCTATCACTACCATCATACCTATCACTATATTCTTATATTCACTACCACCATACCTATCACCACCATCACTACCACCATACCTATCACCACCTTCACTACCACCATACCTATCACTACCATCATACCTATCACCACCATCACTACCATCATACCTATCACCACCATCACTACCACCATACCTATCACCACCATCACTACCACCATACCTATCACCACCATCACTACAACTATACCTATCACCCCTATCACTACCACCATGCCTATCACTACCATCATACCTACCACCACCACCACCACCAACACCACAACTACCACCACCAACACCACCACTACCACCACCACCACCACCACCACAACTACCACCACCACTACTACCACCACCACTACCACCAACACCACCACTACCACCACCACCACCACCACCACCACCACTACCACCTTCACCACCACTACCACCACTACCACCACCACCACTACCACCACCACCACCACTACCACCACCACCACTACCACCACCACCACTACTACCACTACTATCACCACCACCACCACTACCACCACCACCACTACTACCACTACTATCACCACCACCACTAATATCACTACTATCACCACCACCACTACTACCACCACCACAACTACCACCACCACCACCACCACTACTACCACCACCAAAACCACTACCAATATCACTACCACCACTACCACCACCACTACCACCACCACTACTACCATCACTACTACTACCACCACCACTGACATCACCACCACCACTATCACTACCACCATACCTATCACTACCATCATAACTATCACCACCATCACTACCACCATACCTATCACAACCATCACTACCACCATACCTATCACCACCTTCACTACCACCATACCTATCACCACCATCACTACCACCATACCTATCACCAATATCACTACCACCATACCTATCACCACCATCACTACCACTATACCTATCACCACCAACACTACCACCATACCTATCACTACCACCATACCTATCACAACCATCACTACCACCGTACCTATCAGCACCATCACTACCACCATACCTATCACCACCATCACTACAACTATACCTATCACCACCATCACTACCACTATACCTATCACCACTATTATTACCACCATACCTATCACCGCCATCACTACCACCATACCTATCACCACCTTCACTACCACCATACCTATCACTACCATCATACCTATCACCACCATCACTACCACCATACCTATCACCACCATCACTACCACCATACCTATCACCACCATCACTACAACTATACCTATCACTACTATCACTACCACCATGCCTATCACCACCATCACTACCACTATACCTATCACCACCATCACTACCACCATACCTATCACCACCTTCACTACCACCATACCTATCACTACCATCATACCTATCACCACAATCACTACCACCATACCTATCACCACCATCACTACCACCATACCTATCACCACCATCACTATAACTATACCTATCACCACCAACACTACCACCATACCTATCACTACCACCATACCTATCACAACCATCACTACCACCATACCTATCACCACCATCACTACCACCATACCTATCACCACCATCACTACAACTATACCTATCACTACCATCACTACCACCATACCTATCATAACTATCACTACCACCATACCTATCATAACCATTACTACCACCATACCTATCATCACCATCACTACCACCATACCTATCACCACCATCACTACCGCTATACCTATCACCACCATCACTACCACTATACCTTCCGGATCTAAATTGATTCCTTCCACCACCATCATATCTACAACCACTATGACCAACACCATACCTGCCAGTACCACTGCCATACCTGCCAGTACCACCACTACCACCACAATACCTGCCAGTACCACCACCCATACACACTCTTCCTGGACCTCTCGTCTAGGTCTGGCATCATGAATCACACGATGATTCTTGGCCAACAGCTTGATGCATATCAGGTAAACATTACTAGAGAGAGAGAGAGAGAGAGAGAGAGAGAGAGAGAGAGAGAGAGAGAGAGAGAGAGAGAGAGAGAGAGAGAGAGAGAGAGAGAGAGAGAGAGAGAGAGAGAGAGAGAGAGAGAGAGAGAGAGAGAGAGAGAGAGAGAGAGAGAGAGAGAGAGAGAGAGAGAGAGAAAGAGAGAGAGCCGGGCAGACGTCAACACGTCAGATGAAGCCACCTTCAGTGTTTGACACGCTATAAACATGAGTTTGTTTGACATCTGAGAGTGACTGTTGGTGGTGCTTCACAGAGTTTGAGGAGCCGACGGTGGGGGCGGTGATGGAGGAGACTAACCCCATCTTGTGGACCTGGTTCATCATCGCAGTCCTGGTGGCTGTCACTATGATCTGTATCGTCTTCTTCTCCATGTGGGTCTACAGCCAACGGTAAGACTACAGAGTTTTGGCTCCAGCAGCAACTTCCAACTTTGATTTCCTTGTCCAAACCTGCAGTCATATGTTTTGTTTCTCTTATTATCTGTTATACAGCCGCCGTGTCTGGAATCATAAGCGTCTCTGTGTTTGTCGGTGTCTGTACAGTCTGTAAGGACCTATAGTTATTGTCGTATGTTATAGTTTGTTTTTAATGTTAATGGACCATCGGTGCTGTTGTTATACATTTTAAGTTCCTGTGTAATCATGTGTTATGGATTCAAATATTTTGTGAAGCAGAGGTGTGTGGATGAGCTGGAAAGAAAGTACGAAGGTTTTTAATGGTACGGGCTTGAGCATCCAACAGGCATGTGTAATGCATATAACAGGCTTCAATGAAACCTATAAGTCCGACTTGAGGTGTGGTGGTAAATACACTGCTTGCACTTGGAAACACTGGTGGAGGAACAACGGTGCTAGTAACTGTAGTTGTAGTGATGGTTGTTGTCTAGTGATGGGGATGTATGTATGCTGCCCATTAAACAGCTACGAAGCGACTCATGGTGAATATATGTTTTCACTTTGGGACATTATGTCTTTATGTAGAAAGGTCGTTATGAACGACTCTTATGAACCTTTGAAAATTCAACTTTGCAAGATGAACTCAAATTAAGTATTACATATATGTGGCTAAAGTAGATCACTCAAACTTCCATCTTCTTCTTGCACTTAAGAAATATATGTTTTCTTCAAAGATATTTAGAGTGGGTCTTGTGAGCAGCGGGAGGATCGAGCCTGCATCACTCCAGCTGAATGACACACAGCTTAATAAAAATGATAATAACGATGGATATTAGTCAGTGTATGATTCGAGAGTTATCCCCTTACTGCACAACCTCATCCCCCTGGGCCTCAGTGCACGGGATGCACAACCTCAACCCCCTGAGCCTCAGTGCACGGGATGCACAACCTCATCCCCCTGGGCCTCAGTGCACGGGATGCACAACCCCATCCCCCTGGGCCTCAGTGCACGGGATGCACAACCTCATCCCCCTGGGCCTCAGTGCACGGGATGCACAACCTCATCCCCCTGGGCCTCAGTGCACGGGATGCACAACCTCAACCCCCTGGGCCTCAGTGCACGGGATGCACAACCTCAACCCCCTGAGCCTCAGTGCACGGGATGCACAACCTCATCCCCCTGGGCCTCAGTGCACGGGATGCACAACCCCATCCCCTGGGCCTCAGTGCACGGGATGCACAACCTCATCCCCTGGGCCTCAGTGCACGGGATGCACAACCTCATCCCCTGGGCCTCAGTGCACGGGATGCACAACCCCATCCCCTGGGCCTCAGTGCACGGGATGCACAACCCCATCCCCCTGGGTCTCAGTGCACGGGATGCACAACCTCATCCCCCTGGGCCTCAGTGCACGGGATGCACAACCCCATCCCCCTGGGCCTCAGTGCACGGGATGCACAACCCCATCCCCCTGGGTCTCAGTGCACGGGATGCACAACCTCATCCCCCTGGGCCTCAGTGCACGGGATGCACAACCCCATCCCCCTGGGCCTCAGTGCACGGGATGCACAACCCCATCCCCCTGGGCCTCAGTGCACGGGATCCACAACCTCATCCCCCTGGGTCTCAGTGCACGGGATGCACAACCTCATCCCCCTGGGCCTCAGTGCACGGGATGCACAACCCCATCCCCTGGGTCTCAGTGCACGGGATGCACAACCTCATCCCCTGGGCCTCAGTGCACGGATGCACAACCCCATCCCCTGGGCCTCAGTGCACGGGATGCACAACCTCATCCCCTGGGCCTCAGTGCACGGGATGCACAACCCCATCCCCTGGGTCTCAGTGCACGGGATGCACAACCTCATCCCCTGGGCCTCAGTGCACGGATGCACAACCTCAACCCCTGGGCCTCAGTGCACGGGATGCACAACCTCATCCCCCTGGGCCTCAGTGCACGGGATGCACAACCTCATCCCCCTGGGCCTCAGTGCACGGGATGCACAACCTCATCCCCCTGGGCCTCAGTGCACGGGATGCACAACCTCATCCCCCTGGGACTCAGTGCACGGGATGCACAACCTCATCCCCCTGGGCCTCAGTGCACGGGATGGTGGAGAGTGCGGCATAAGTTAGTAATGCAGTTAAATACTAGCAGTGAGAATTTGAAGGCCCTCAGAAGAGGCATTCACAAGTAGTCAATTAGAAACTAATATCCAAACAAGAACATAGCTGATATCCAGTACAAACCTTCCAAAGAGAACAATATCCTAAAGCACATAAGCACGTTAAGCTTGAAGCCTCTCACAACCTGTTTTATCAGTGTCAGTGTTGCAGGGTTGAAGCTAATCAGATGCGACACTCAGAAATTATTGCACGAAAAGTAGAATTTATTTTTTTATAAGAATTTAAAGCAAACCAAAAAATGCATTCTCACTGTATATTTACTTACTAGATACACTTCTCACTATATATACACTTAGAGAGCTATACCTCTCGCTGTATACTCACTTAGATATACCTCTCACTGTATATTCACTTAGAGAGAGATATATACTTCGCTGTATATTCCTCAGTATTGTAATCACTAATTATCGGTCAGTTGGTTGACGAGGTTAAGAGCCGCTCAACAACACTGTTGGTGTCTACAAGTTGTTCATCACCACACAACAACACTTTAATCCTTAAAACAAGGATTTAAATAAATCCCCAGAATGCATACTTTGAAATAAATCCATCTCTAGTTATATATACTGTCTTTATTTACATAATTTTACTGTAATTGCAGTATTGTAAGGTAATAATCGCTAACAAGTGATACAAGATGCAAACCAACCACGGGGGGAGTTGAATGATAAGTCTAGGCCTTTCGTGTTACAAACAACACATCTTCAGGAGCTTGCAATGTTGCAGAAATGTATATTCGTTCAAGGGAACGACTCTGGATAGAAAAAGATGGCATGAAGCAGACCAGTGCCAGTTGCCAACAAAATGAAGGCAGGATATTAAAACAGTAGCAGTAGAATGCATATAAAAGCCCATCAACATTAAATATTTAGTAATGACTTAGCGACCACAACATTAGGCTCCATATCGTATCATTACAAAAGACTTCAATATTCTGAACTCAAAACTATCTGGCATCTATCAGTAGGAAAATTCCTTTCTTTGCATAAAAACAAAATGCTTTAGGTAAAGCAGCAAGGAGAAAACGATCCTGTTTTCGGAGTCTGACCTACTTCGTCCTTAGTTAAATGTTGGTTTATCCACAAGGGTGAGCGGGAGCAGCTGAACCTGAGTGCTCCTCAGTTCGTCAGTGTAGAAGTGCATTTAAATCAGTCCAACAAGTTCAGGTAGGAATCCGGCTTCAGATTGTGTACAATATCTTCAATTATAAAGTTATCGAGTTTGAATAAGCTGAAACAGAGTCGTGGTTCCTTGTTCCTCTTAGTTCCAAGGAAATATTTTAAAATCAACAATTATAAAACATGATAAACGTTCATTATATAATAATAGTTTCAGCCAAGAAAGGAATTTGCCTGCTGAAAGATGCCAGATAGTTTTGATACGATATAGTAATGATACGATATGGAGTCTGATGTTATGTTGGTGCTATGTGACATGTCAGTAGTGTTGTGGTCGCTACGTCATTACTAAATATTTAATGTTGATGGGATTTTATATGCTTTCTACTGCTACTGTTTTAATATCCTGCTTTCATTTTTCTGGCACCTGGCACTGGTCTGCTTGATGCCATCTTATTCTAGCAAGAGTCTTTCCCTTGAACGAATCTACCTGGACTTCCTGCTCATTTCTGCAACATTGCAAACTCCTGAAAATATGTTGATTGCAATACGAAAGGCCTAGAGCTATCATTCAACTTCCCCCCATGGTTGTTTTGCACAGTACTGTAAATATTTTTTTAAATATTTATTATTATTATTATTAATATTATTATTATTATTATTATTATTATTATTATTATTATTATTATTATTATTATTATTATTATTATTAATATTATTATTTATTTATTTATTTATTTATTTTATTATTTGTTTTACGTACATAAAGAGCCGGGGGAGTTTTGTTAGTATAAGAGTGAGATATATTGCTTAAGGTTCTGCGCGTGTTTCAGGTTAGCGCGAGTGGCGGAGCTTAGAGCAGCACTGTATGAGGGCTACGAGCCGGCCCAACCTGAACCTGTCAAGAAGGAGGTGGATGTGGAGGCTGCCAAGCCCTTGCCCGCCCAAGAGGATGCTGTCGAGGACGAGATGACGGCCAACTTCCAGCGAAAGTAAGTGCATGCTGCTAGCTCCTCCTCCTCCTCCCGCAGAACACTGATCTGCACTCCTCTGGCTGGGAGATCAGAGAACACTGATCTTCACTCCTCTGGCTGGGAGATCAGAGAACACTGATCTGCACTCCTCTGGCTGGGAGATCAGAGAACACTGATCTGCACTCCTCTGGCTGGGAGATCAGAGAACACTGATCTGCACTCCTCTGGCTGGGAGATCAGAGAACACTGATCTGCATTCCTCTTGCTGGGAGATCAGAGAACACTGATCTGCACTCCTCTTGGAGATCAGAGAACACTGATCTGCACTCCTCTGGCTGGGAGATCAGAGAACACTGATCTGCACTCCTCTGGCTGGGAGATCAGAGAACACTGATCTGCACTCCTCTGGCTGGGAGATCAGAAAACACTGATCTGCACTCCTCTGGCTGGGAGATCAGAGAACACTGATCTGCACTTCTCTTGCTGGGAGATCAGAGAACACTGATCTGCACTCCTCTGGCTGGGAGATCAGAGAACACTGATCTGCACTCCTCTGGCTGGGAGATCAGAGAAAACTGATCTGCACTCCTCTGGCTGGGAGATCAGAGAACACTGATCTGCACTTCTCTGCCTGGGAGATCAGAGAACACTGATCTGCACTCCTCTGGCTGGGAGATCAGAGAACACTGATCTGCACTCCTCTGGCTGGGAGATCAGAGAACACTGATCTGCACTCCTCTGGCTGGGAGATCAGAAAACACTGATCTGCACTCCTCTGGCTGGGAGATCAGAGAACACTGATCTGCACTCCTCTGGCTGGGAGATCAGAGAACACTGATCTGCACTCCTCTGGCTGGGAGATCATAGAACACTGATCTGCACTCCTCTGGCTGGGAGATCAGAGAACACTGATCTGCACTCCTCTGGCTGGGAGATCAGAGAACACTGATCTGCACTCCTCTGGCTGGGAGATCAGAGAACACTGATCTGCACTCCTCTGGCTGGGAGATCAGAGAACACTGATCTGCACTCCTCTGGCTGGGAGATCAGAGAACACTGATCTGCATTCCTCTGGCTGGGAGATCAGAGAACACTGATCTGCATTCCTCTTGGAGATCAGATAACACTGATCTGCACTCCTCTGGCTGGGAGATCAGAGAACACTGATCTGCACTCCTCTGGCTGGGAGATCAGAGAACACTGATCTGCACTCCTCTGGCTGGGAGATCAGAGAACACTGATCTGCACTCCTCTGGCTGGGAGATCAGAGAACACTGATCTGCACTCCTCTGGCTGGGAGATCAGAGAACACTGATCTGCACTCCTCTGGCTGGGAGATCAGAGAACACTGATCTGCATTCCTCTGGCTGGGAGATCAGAGAACACTGATCTGCATTCCTCTTGGAGATCAGATAACAATGATCTGCACTCCTCTGGCTGGGAGATCAGAGAACACTGATCTGCACTCCTCTGGCTGGGAGATCAGAGAACACTGATCTGCACTCCTCTGGCTGGGAGATCAGAGAACACTGATCTGCATTCCTCTGGCTGGGAGATCAGAGAACACTGATCTGCATTCCTCTGGCTGGGAGATCAGAGAACACTGATCTGCATTCCTCTGGCTGGGAGATCAGAGAACACTGATCTGCACTCCTCTGGCTGGGAGATCAGAAACACTGATCTGCACTCCTCTGGCTGGGAGATCAGAGAACACTGATCTGCACTCCTCTGGCTGGGAGATCAGAGAACACTGATCTGCACTCCTCTGGCTGGGAGATCATAGAACACTGATCTGCACTCCTCTGGCTGGGAGATCAGAGAACACTGATCTGCACTCCTCTGGCTGGGAGATCAGAGAACACTGATCTGCACTCCTCTGGCTGGGAGATCAGAGAACACTGATCTGCACTCCTCTGGCTGGGAGATCAGAGAACACTGATCTGCACTCCTCTGGCTGGGAGATCAGAGAACACTGATCTGCACTCCTCTGGCTGGGAGATCAGAGAACACTGATCTGCACTCCTCTGGCTGGGAGATCAGAGAACACTGATCTGCACTCCTCTGGCTGGGAGATCAGAGAACACTGATCTGCACTCCTCTGGCTGGGAGATCAGAGAACACTGATCTGCACTCCTCTGGCTGGGAGATCAGAGAACACTGATCTGCATTCCTCTGGCTGGGAGATCAGAGAACACTGATCTGCATTCCTCTTGGAGATCAGATAACACTGATCTGCACTCCTCTGGCTGGGAGATCAGAGAACACTGATCTGCACTCCTCTGGCTGGGAGATCAGAGAACACTGATCTGCACTCCTCTGGCTGGGAGATCAGAGAACACTGATCTGCATTCCTCTGGCTGGGAGATCAGAGAACACTGATCTGCATTCCTCTGGCTGGGAGATCAGATAACAATGATCTGCACTCCTCTGGCTGGGAGATCAGAGAACACTGATCTGCACTCCTCTGGCTGGGAGATCAGAGAACACTGATCTGCACTCCTCTGGCTGGGAGATCAGAGAACACTGATCTGCATTCCTCTGGCTGGGAGATCAGAGAACACTGATCTGCATTCCTCTGGCTGGGAGATCAGAGAACACTGATCTGCATTCCTCTGGCTGGGAGATCAGAGAACACTGATCTGCACTCCTCTGGCTGGGAGATCAGAAAACACTGATCTGCACTCCTCTGGCTGGGAGATCAGAGAACACTGATCTGCACTCCTCTGGCTGGGAGATCAGAGAACACTGATCTGCACTCCTCTGGCTGGGAGATCATAGAACACTGATCTGCACTCCTCTGGCTGGGAGATCAGAGAACACTGATCTGCACTCCTCTGGCTGGGAGATCAGAGAACACTGATCTGCACTCCTCTGGCTGGGAGATCAGAGAACACTGATCTGCACTCCTCTTGGAGATCAGATAACACTGATCTGCACTCCTCTGGCTGGGAGATCAGAGAACACTGATCTGCACTCCTCTGGCTGGGAGATCAGAGAACACTGATCTGCACTCCTCTGGCTGGGAGATCAGAGAACACTGATCTGCATTCCTCTGGCTGGGAGATCAGAGAACACTGATCTGCATTCCTCTGGCTGGGAGATCAGAGAACACTGATCTGCATTCCTCTGGCTGGGAGATCAGAGAACACTGATCTGCATTCCTCTGGCTGGGAGATCAGAGAACACTGATCTGCATTCCTCTGGCTGGGAGATCAGAGAACACTGATCTGCACTCCTCTGGCTGGGAGATCAGAGAACACTGATCTGCATTCCTCTGGCTGGGAGATCAGAGAACACTGATCTGCACTCCTCTGGCTGGGAGATCAGGAAGGAAACTTGTCTTCTGAATTGCTGCTTATTTCTTATTTCACTATTTTACGTTGTCGCACGCACACTCTTTCTCGCAATGTATACAATCTCTTTCTGACACACACACACACACACACACACACACACACACACACACACACACACACACACACACACACACACACACACACACACACACACACACACACACACACACCAAGACAAACAGGCTAAGTATTCATGGGCAAAAGTTTATGACAAGCAACAACTACCACACAAATGTCTGCTGTATCTTCACCATCGTTACTTTAGTGTTGACACAGTCCAGCTCCTGGACACTTGCGTACAACACACTGTCTTTCCCACTGTTATCTACACTCACACTAAATGTGAGGGAAAATGGTAGAAAGCTAACCACAAGGACCCCCACAAGCACCCCAACAAGCACCCCTACAAGCACCCCCACAAGCCCCTTCACAATGACTCTACTATGACTGGTGCTTGTGATGTTGAACCACCTTGTTCTCTGCCGTGACCAAGCTACCACTGTGGATAATATTACAATGCATATTTTCCCTTGAAGTACATTTCTCTCTTAATAAAGCATACACAGCTTCAGTACACCAAATTACAAACACCTCTCACCAACTTCTTGACATCCATTATCACTCCAAAGCAAGACTAGAGAAACCAGCCAACAGTGAAAGATTTATCAGTGCTTTACACACTAACACAGATAGTCATTGACAAAATAAGTCAGTTAAAAGACTCACTAGAAGAAGAGCACCCACACATCATAGCTCTCACAGAGAAAAAATTCAAGGAGATAGTAACAAATAATTTTCCCCAGAGTAGTAGTATACAATACAAAACCAATTAAAAATAGAGGAGTTGCACTAATTATCTAGAGGCATTGGAGTTTAGACGGTTTAAAAGAACCTAAATACTGGTAACTCAAATACTATCTCACATAGAGTTGTCAGGAAGTGGAATAGCCTAGAAAGCGACGTAGTGGAGGCAGGAACCATACATAGTTTTAAGACGAGGTTTGATAAAGCTCATGGAGCAGGGAGAGAGAGGACCTAGTAGCAATCAGTGAAGAGGCGGGTCCAGGAGCTATGACTCGACCCCTGACACAACAAATAGGTGAGTACAAATAGGTGAGTACATAAAGAGTATAACTGAGGTTCTCAGTGTAATTGTAACAGTGATATACAACAACTCACCAAAGAACAGTTTAAAGATGGTTCAAGAAGAGAGCAAGCAAGGCCAAGGAGAAGCTGCTGAGTACATGTTAAAAGTGTAGGTGGGGAGGTGAGCAAGCAAGGCCAAGGAGAAGCTGCTGAGTACATGTTAAAAGTGTAGGTGGGGAGGTGAGCAAGCAAGGCCAAGGAGAAGCTGCTGAGTACATGTTAAAAGTGTAGGTGGAGAGGTGAGCAAGCAAGGCCAAGGAGAAGCTGCTGAGTACATGTTAAAAGTGTAGGTGGGGAGGTGAGCAAGCAAGGCCAAGGAGAAGCTGCTGAGTACATGTTAAAAGTGTAGGTGGGGAGGTGAGTGGAAGAAGAGAATAATAAACCAGACTACCAACGATGCTTCAGTTTACTTGTGTGGGTCACTTAGCACCTTGGCTGGTAGAGGGTTGATCCTCCGTCTGGGAAACATCAGGGAAGTGTTATCCACCTGCATGACCACCTACAAAAGAAATATGATGGGATCAGGAACTTTCAGAAAGAAATACATTAAAGGATCTAGGTATGATGAAGGATCTATGTATGATGATGGATCTAGGTATTATGAAGGATCAAGGTATGATGACTGATATAGGTATGATGAAGGATCTAGGTATGATGAAGGACCTAGATATGATGAAGGATCTAGATATGATGAATGATCTAGATATGATTAAGGATCAAGGTACGATGAAGGATCTAGGTATGATGAAGGATCTAGGTATGATGAAGGATCTAGGTATGATGAAGGATCTAGGTATGATGAAGGATCTACGTATGATGAAGGGTCTATGTATGATGAATCATCTATATATGATGAAGTATCTATGTATGATGAAATATCTAGGTATGATGAAGAATCTAGGTATGTGAACGATCTAGGTATGATGAAGGATCTAGGAATGATGAAGGATCAATGTATGATGATGGATCTAGGTATTATGAAGGATCAAGGTATGATGACTGATATAGGTATGATGAAGGATCTAGGTATGATGAAGGATCTAGGTATGATGAAGGATCTAGATATGATGAAGGATCTAGATATGATGAATGATCTAGGTATGATGAAGGATCTAGGTAGGATGAAGGATCTAGGTATTATGAAGGATCAAGGTATGATGAAGGATCTAGGTATGATGAAGGATCTAGGTATGATGAAGGATCTAGGTATGATGAAGGATCTAGATATGATGAAGGATCTAGATATGATGAATGATCTAGGTATGATGAAGGATCTAGGTAGGATGAAGGATTTAGGTATGATGAAGGATCAAGGTATGATGAAGGATCTAGGTATGTTGAAGGATCTAGGTATGATGGAGGATCTAGGTATGGTGGAGTATCTAGGTATGATGAAGGATCTAGGTATGATGAAGGATCAAGGTATGATGAAGGATCTAAGT
This sequence comes from Cherax destructor, assembly GCA_009830355.1. NCBI lineage: Eukaryota > Metazoa > Arthropoda > Malacostraca > Decapoda > Parastacidae > Cherax > Cherax destructor. The sequence continues at coordinate 79,838 of WNWK01004783.1, forward strand.
ATATTGAAGAATCTAGGTATGATGAAGGATCTAGGTATGATGAAGGATCTAGGTATGATGAAGGATCTAGGTATGATGAAGGATCTAGGTATGATGAAGGATCTAGGTATGATGAAGAATCTAGGTATTATGAAGGATCTAGGTATTATGAAGGATCTATGTATGATGAAGGATCTGGGCATGATGAAGGATCTAGGTATGATGAATCATCTATGTATGATGAAGTATCTAGGTATGATGAAGAATCTAGGTATATGAACGATCTAGGTATGATGAAGGATCTAGGAATGATGAAGGATCTATGTATGATGAAGAACCTAAGTATGATGAAGGGTCTAGATATGATGAATGATCTAGGTATGATGAAAAATCTAGGTATGATGAAAGATCTAGGTATGATGAAGGATCTAGAAATGATGAAGGATCTAGGTATCATGAATGATCTAGGTATGATGACTGATATAGGTATGATGAAGGATCTAGGTATGATGAAGGATCTAGGTATTATGAAGGATCTAGGTATGATGAATGATCTAGGTATGATGAAGGATCTAGGTATAATTGAGGATCTAGGTATGATGAAGGATCTAGGTATGATGGAGGATCTAGGTATGATGAAAGATGTACGTAAGATGAAGGATCAAGGTATGATGAAGGATCTAGGTATGTTGAAGGATCTAGGTATGATGGAGGATCTAGGTATGATGGAGGATCTAGGTATGATGAAGGATCTAGGTATTTTGAAGGATCTAGGTATTATGACGGATCTAGGTATGATGAAGGATCTAGGCATGATGAAGGATCTTGGTATGATGAATCTTCTATGTATGATGAAGTATCTATGTATGATGAAATATCTAGGTATGATGAAGAATCTTTGTATGTGAACGATCTAGGTATGATGAAGGATCTAGGTATGATGAAGGATCTAGGTATGATGAAGTATCTAGGTATGATGAAGGATCTAGGTATGATGAAGGATCTAGGTAAGATGAAGGATCTAGGTATGATGAAGGATCAAGGTATGATGAAGGATCTAAGTATGTTGAAGTATCTAGGTATGATGAAGGATCTAGGTATGATGAAGGATCTAGATATGATGAAGTATCTAGGTATGGTGGAGGATCTAGGTATGATGAAGTATCTAGGTATGATGAAGTATCTAGGTATGATGGAGGATCTAGGTATGGTGGAGGATCTAGGTATGATGAAGGATCTAGGTATGATGAAGGATCTAGATATGATGAAGGATCTAGATATGATGAATGATCTAGTATGATGAAGGATCTAAGTATGATGAAGGATCTAGGTAAGATGAAGGATCTAGATATGATGATGGATCTAGGTATGATGATGGATCTAGGTATGACTAATGATCTAGGTATGATGAAGGATCTAGGTATGACTAATGATCTAGGTATGATGATGGATCTAGGTATGACTAATGATCTAGGTATGATGAAGGATCTAGGTATGATGAAGGATCTAGGTATGATGAAGTATCTAGGTATGATGAAGGATCTAGGTATGATGAAGGATCTAGGTATGATGAAGTATCTAGGTATGATTAAGTATCTAGGTATGATGAAGGATCTAGGTATGATGAAGTATCTAGGTATGATGAAGGATCTAGGTATGATGAAGGATCTAGGTATGATGAAGTATCAAGGTATGATGAAGGATCTAGGTATGATGAAGTATCTAGGTATGATGAAGTATCTAGGTATGATGAAGTATCTAGGTATGATGAAGTATCTAGGTATGATGAAGTATCTAGGTATGATGAAGTATCTCGGTATGATGAAGTATCTAGGTATGATGAAGTATCTAGGTATGATGAAGTATCTAGGTAGGATGAAGTATTTAGGTATGATGAAGGATCTAGGTATGATGAAGGATCTAGGTATGATGAAGTATCTAGGTATGATGAAGTATCTAGGTATGATGAAGGATCTAGGTATGATGAAGTATCTAGGTATGATGAAGGATCTAGGTATGATGAATGATCTAGGTATGATGAAGTATCTAGGTATGATGAAGTATCTAGGTATGATGAATGATCTAGGTATGATGAAGGATCTAGGTATGATGAAGGATCTAGGTATGATGAAGGATCTAGATATGATGAAGTATCTAGGTATGATGAAGGATCTAGGTATGATGAAGGATCTAGGTATGATGAAGGATCTAGGTATGATGAATGATCTAGGTATGATGAAGTATCTAGGTATGATGAAGTATCTATATCTAGGTATGATGAAGGATCAAGGTATGATGAAGTATCTAGGTATGATGAAGGATCTAGGTATGATGAAGTATCTAGGTATGATGAAGGATCAAGGTATGATGAAGTATCTAGGTATGATGAAGGATCTAGGTATGATGAAGTATCTAGGTATGATGAAGGATCTAGGTATGATGAAGTATCTAGGTATGATGAAGTATCTAGGTATGATGAAGGATCTAGGTATGATGAAGGATCTAGGTATGATGAAGTATCTAGGTATGATGAAGGATCTAGGTATGATGAAGGATCTAGGTATGACTAATGATCTAGGTATGATGAAGGATCTAGGTATGACTAATGATCTAGGTATGAAGCGTCGGGAGACATGTCATATTTCTATAAAAGATGAGGAGAAATTAAGAAGAAAATGAGAGAGAGTTGTTGAAGCAGAAAGGTGAAAGTAAAGGAGCAAAAGATAAATGAGGAAATAAAAAAAACACGAGAAATACAGAAAAAAAACAGATATAAAGCAAAGATCAAAAAAAAATAATTATGAACGATTAAAAATGAGAGGACATTTGTAATGGTGTATACCACTGAAGATTCAAACACAAAATTGTTTGAGAGTCACATGGTGGGGTTAGAACCCAGGTTGGAAAGTTGACTCGAGGGAAGATCATTGATATTATAGATGAAACTGAAGCTACTAAATGAAAGCTGAAACAAGAATGAAACTGAAGCTACTAAATGAAAGCTACAACAAGAATGAAACTGAAGCTACTAAATGAAAGCTACAACAAGGTTGAAACTGAAGCTACTAAATGAAAGCTACAACAAGGTTGAAACTGAAGCTACTAAATGAAAGCTACAACAAGGATGAAACTGAAGCTACTAAATGAAAGCTACAACAAGGATGAAACTGAAGCTATTAAATGAAAGCTACAACAAGGTTGAAACTGAAGCTACTAAATGAAAGCTACAACAAGGTTGAAACTGAAGCTACTAAATGAAAGCTACAACAAGGTTGAAACTGAAGCTACTAAATGAAAGCTACAACAAGGATGAAACTGAAGCTACTAAATGAAAGCTACAACAAGGATGAAACTGAAGCTACTAAATGAAAGCTACAACAAGGATGAAACTGAAGCTACTAAATGAAAGCTACAACAAGGATGAAACTAAACTATTGACGTAGGTGAAGACAGTGAAAGCCACACGCGCCAGACACCCTCAACATATTTCTTCAAGGGTATGCCTGGAGTTTACCTGGAGAGGGTTTCGAGGGTCAACGCCCCCGCGGCTAGGTCTGAGACCAGGCCTCATGGTGGATCAGGGTCTGATTAACCAGGCTGTTACTGCTGGCCGCACGCAAACTGACGTACGAACCACAGCCCGCTTGGTCAGGTACTGACTTTAGGTGCCTGTCCAGTGCCTTCTTGAAGACAGCCAGGGGTCTATTGGTAATCCCCCTTATGGGAGGCAGTTGAACAGTCTTGGGCTCGGACACTTACTGTGTTGTCACAGTGTACTCGTGGCACCCCTGCTTTTCACTGGGGGAATGTTCCATCTCCTGCCGAGTCTTTTGGTACTAATCTCTCTAGGATTTTCTAATTGTATATTATCATGTATCTCTCTCGTCTGCGTTCCAGGGAATACAAATCAAGGGACTTTAACCGTTCCTAGTAATTCAGGTGCCTTATCGTACTTATATGTGCTGTGAAAGTTCTTTGTACATTCTCCAGGTCAGCAAATTTGCCTGCCTTCAAGTGGGCAGTTAGTGTACAGCAGTATTCCAGTTTAGAGAGAACAAACGATTTGAAGAGAATCATAATGGGCTTGGCGTCACTAGTTTTGAAGGTTCTCATTATCCATCCTACCATTTTCCTAGCAGATGTGGTAGATACATTGTTGTGGTCTATGAAGGCGAGATCCTCTGACATTATCCCTCCCAGGTCTTTCACATTACTTTTTCGCTCAATTGTATGGTTAGAATTTGTTGTATACCCTGATACAGTTTTAATTTCCTCAAGTTTCCATATTTGAGTAGTTGAAATTTCTCTTCATTGAATTTCATATTGTTTTGAGTGGCTCATTTGAAGATTTGGTTGATGTCCGCTTGGAGTCTTGCGGTGTCTTCGATGGAGGTCACTGCCATGGCAATTCGAGTGTCAGATATGAAGATGAGGAATAGGATGGGAACGAGTACTGTGCCTTGTGAAACACAGCTTTTCACCGTAGCTGCCTCGGACATTACTCTGTTAACTATTACTCTTTGTGTTCTATTTGTCTTGAAATTATAGATCCATCTACCAACTTTTCCTGTTATTCCTTTATCACGCATTTTGTGTGCTATTACGTCGAAGGTTTTTGCAAAGTCTGTGCATACTACATCTGTAATGAGATGTGGGATGTGGTGTAGGATGTGGTGTGGGATGTGGTGTAGGATGTGGTGTGGGATGTGATGTGGGATGTGGTGTGGGATGTGCTGTGGGATGTGGTGTGGGATGTGGTGTGGGATGTGGTGTGGGATGTCAGTGTGTTTTAGAAAGTCATGTAAATCTCGAGTAGTACCCAGATTTTTACCATAATTTAATACTATGTCGAGCAGTACCAAAATTTTGCACTCAAAGGTCTTCCACACATCTCTTCACTAAGAAATGTTGCTAATGTTGTACCCATATTCAAACAAGAAGACTGACAGGAGTTAAGTTAGAGGCCGTCGCTATCACCAACATGAATATAGTGCAGAGTGATGGAGAGGATCAGTAAGGAGGAGAGTTAGAGCCTCCAGAAAAGATATTACTCAGAGAATCAACAGCAGGTTTTTCAGTGGTGGCAAGTCGTGTCTTACGAACCATCTTGTATGATATTCACAGACACAGAGCAGAAGAGACAGAGAGGACCTGGCAGCATATTCCTGCATTATTAGCAGTTATTTAAGGTGGTGGTACACCACCACAGAAAGATTCTTAAACTAGGAGAGCAGTAACTGTGTAGACTATTGTCTCTTCCCACACAACACTCATCTGTGTGTACACACGTTGAGGTGAAGCTGGCTGGTGTGTACACACGCTGAGGTGAAGCTGGCTGGTGTGTACACACGCTGAGGTGAAGCTGGCTGGTGTGTACACACGCTGAGGTGAAGCTGGCTGGTGTGTACACACGCTGAGGTGAAGCTGGCTGGTGTGTACACACGCTGAGGTGAAGCTGGCTGGTGTGTACACACGCTGAGGTGAAGCTGGCTGGTGTGTACACACGCTGAGGTGAAGCTGGCTGGTGTGTACACACGCTGAGGTGAAGCTGGCTGGTGTGTACACACGCTGAGGTGAAGCTGGCTGGTGTGTACACGAGCTGAGGTGAAGCTGGCTGGTGTGTACACGAGCTGAGGTGAAGCTGGCTGGTGTGTACACGAGCTGAGGTGAAGCTGGCTGGTGTGTACACACGCTAAGGTGAAGCTGGCTGGTGTGTACACACGCTGAGGTGAAGCTGGCTGGTGTGTACACACGCTGAGGTGAAGCTGGCTGGTGTGTACACACGCTGAGGTGAAGCTGGCTGGTGTGTACACACGCTGAGGTGAAGCTGGCTGGTGTGTACACACGCTGAGGTGAAGCTGGCTGGTGTGTACACGAGCTGAGGTGAAGCTGGCTGGTGTGTACACGAGCTGAGGTGAAGCTGGCTGGTGTGTACACACGCTGAGGTGAAGCTGGCTGGTGTGTACACACACTGAGGTGAAGCTGGCTGGTGTGTACACACGCTGAGGTGAAGCTGGCTGGTGTGTACACACGCTGAGGTGAAGCTGGCTGGTGTGTACACACGCTGAGGTGAAGCTGGCTGGTGTGTACACAGCTGAGGTGAAGCTGCTGGTGTGTACACGCTGAGGTGAAGCTGGCTGGTGTGTACACACGCTGAGGTGAAGCTGGCTGGTGTGTACACAGCTGAGGTGAAGCTGGCTGGTGTGTACACAGCTGAGGTGAAGCTGGCTGGTGTGTACACAGCTGAGGTGAAGTGGTGGCCGTGGTAACGCTGAGGTGAAGCTGGCTGGTGTGTACACACTGAGGTGAAGCTGGCTGGTGTGTACACGCTGGGTGAAGCTGGCTGGTGTGTACACAGCTGAGGTGAAGCTGGTGGTGTGTACACGCTGAGGTGAAGCTGGCTGGGTGTACACGCTGAGGTGAAGCTGGCTGGTGTGTACACACGCTGAGGTGAAGCTGGCTGGTGTGTACACACGCTGAGGTGAGCTGGCTGTGTGTACACAGCTGAGGTGAAGCTGGCTGGTGTGTACACGAGCTGAGGTGAAGCTGGCTGGTGTGTACACCGCTGAGGTGAGCTGGCTGTGGTACACAGCTGAGTGAAGCTGGCTGGTGTGTACACACGCTGAGGTGAAGCTGGCTGGTGTGTACACACGCTGAGGTGAAGCTGGCTGGTGTGTACACGCTGAGGTGAAGCTGGCTGGTGTGTACACAGCTGAGGTGAAGCTGGCTGGTGTGACACACGCTGAGGTGAGCTGGCTGGTGTACACAGCTGAGGTGAAGCTGGCTGGTGTGTACACAGCTGAGGTGAAGCTGGCTGTGTGTAACACGCTGAGGTGAAGCTGGCTGGTGTGTACACCCGAGTGAAGCTGGCTGTGTAACGCTGGGTGAAGCTGGCTGGTGTGTACACACGCTGAGGTGAAGCTGGCTGGTGTGACACACGCTGAGGTGAAGCTGGCTGGTGTGTACACGCTGAGGTGAAGCTGGCTGGTGGTCACAGCTGAGTGAAGCTGTGTGTACCAGAGCTGCTTACACGCTGGTATGTGGTGTACAGTGAGTGCTGTGTACACACACGTGTGGCACCTGAGATGTGACATATATGTGTTTACACACTTAACTCTTGTCACACTGAGTCTGCTGGTGTCAGTCTTAACACTAGTTCTTGTCACCGTTTGTTTCCAACCTGTACAGTGCTCTGTGTCACCTAGCTACACTCCTGTCACCTGAGTACTGTGTGTACACGCTATGAGCTGCGTTACACATATAATGCTGTTACACATAACTTCACCAGTAACTCGTGTGTCACAGCAGGCGTTACCACGCTGAGGTTAATTGTTGTACACCATGAACTGCTACACGCAGTAAGGGTGTTACACACGCATGTCACACCTGTATGTGTTTACACGCTAGGTGAAGCTGGCTGTGTGTACACACGCTGAGTGAACTGCTGGGGTCACGCTGGTGAAGCGCTGGTGTACAGCTGGCGCTGGTGTCACCGTGAAGCTGGCTGGTGTGCACACTGAGTGGCTGGCGGTTACACAGCTGAGGTGACTGTGTGCACACGCTGAGTGAACTGCTGTGTCACACGCGAGGTGAGCGGCTGGTGTACGCATCTACCCTAGTAACTGCTGTTTCCACCTAGTACTGCTTAAGTAGGAAGCCTGGTTAACAAACGTAGCGCTGGTTGACAACCTGTCTCTTTCCACCTTCTCGTGTACACACGCTGAGGTGAAGCTGGCTGGTGTGTCACACGCTGAGGTGAAGCTGCTGGTGTGTCACACGCTGAGGTGAAGCTGGCTGGTGTGTACACACGCTGAGGTGAACTGGCTGGTGTGTACACACGCTGAGGATAAGCTGTGAGTGATGTACACGTGAGGTAAGCTGGCTCATGTATACACACACTGAGTGAAGCTGGCTGGTGTGCACAGCTGAAGTAAGCTGTGATTGTACACACTGAGTGAATTGGCTGGTGTATCACACAGCTGAGTGAGCTGGCTGGTGTGTCACACGCTGAGTGAAGCTGGCTGGTGTGTACACGCTAGGTGAAGCTGGCGGTTATCACACGCTGAGTGAAGCTGGCTGGTGGTACACACCTGAGGTGAAGCTGCTGGTGTGTACACACCTTAACCGCTACTGAGCTGGTGTTCACACACGCTGAGGTGAAGCTGGTGTTGCACACGCTAGGTAGCTGGCTGTGTACACACGCAGTAGTTTCACTGGTGCTGCTTGTACACACGCTAGTAAGCTGCGTGTCCACACTCTAGTAAATGGCTTGTGTACACAGCTATAATGCTCTGTCACTCAGCTAAGTGATGCTGTCTAGTGTTAATCCATCACCTAGTAATGTTCTCACACACATTAAGCTGCTGTAGTAACATGTGTATCACATCTTTAACACACCTGAGTAAGTGCTGGTTCACACAGCTAGTAAGCTGGGTTACCACACCTAGTAATTGTTCGATGTAATCATAGTTGAGGAAGTCACTGGTATTGTTATCACACATATCGTCACTGTGAGGTAGCTGCTACACTAGGTATAAGCGAATTGTTCACACCATCTAGTCTCTTGTCTTCACACGCTTATCCTGTAATCACGACTATAAATCTGCTTGTGTGTATATAATATGTTATCACACTTAATCATCACTGTAATGTGTTCTACACACTTAATCCATCACTCAGTAATGTGTTCATCACACACATTAATCCCATCACTCAGTAATATGTTCATCACACACATTAATCCCATCACTCAGTAATATGTTCATCACACATATTAATCCCATCACTCAGTAATATGTTCATCACACATATTAATACCATCACTCAGTAATATGTTCATCACACATATTAATCCCATCATTCAGTAATATGTTCATCACACATATTAATCCCATCACTCAATAATATGTTCATCACACATATTAATCCCATCATTCAGTAATATGTTCATCACACATATTAATCCCAACATTCAGTAATGTGTTCATCACACATTAATCCCATCACTCAATAATATGTTCATCACACATATTAATCCCATCATTCAGTAATGGTGTTTCTTACATTTTCACGCACCACACAGAGAGAACCGGAAGTCCTGGTACCACGTGTAAGTATACCAGTGTCTCACTTGTTCTTCTTATATTGTTCTTGTTGTTGTCGCTACCATTGTATTATATTTTACGGAGAGGTAAACCCGTAGAAGTAGAGGCTCGATCCTCCAGACGCTGACTGCTGCGAACCAAGTTTTAGGTCCTCACTTGTTCCAGTGGTTCTTCATGGTACCTGTAAAGTGGTCCAGCACCAGTGGTTCTTCATGGTACCTGTAAAATGGTGCAGCACCAATGGTTCTTCATAGTACCACAGTGGGAAGAGACAGTAAGGTCGCAGGTCACAGAAGTGCTGTTACCAAAACCTTCTTATTGTTCAGTGATATAGGTTGCTTCTGCTGCTGCCTACACCACGGACTGAGTCCCAGTCCATTCTTATGTTTACCTCGTGACAGTCTCACATTACTTGTGTGTGTGTTGTGTGTGTGTGTGTGTGTGTGTGTGTGTGTGTGTGTGTGTGTGTGTGTGTGTGTGTGTGTGACAAGACAACATACCTAAGCACTCTAGACAAGACTAATAAGCAGGTGAGGACGTACACTCTCTTTTAAGACAGACTGGATATTACGATTTATAACTTCTGTCACTACCAGGGGTCCTTATATCAGGCTCACACTGACAGATCTATATACAAGTTGTAATATAAATGCCGACAAAATCGGTGAACCTGAATCTTTCTTGTTTTAATAAACAAACAATAAAATATCCAGGAAGGTGAACAATCAAATATCAACAACTTATTTAAACTTAGTTTAGTGTCTTAAGGTAAAAAGTACCTAGTACATTAAATTAATCCGAAGCGATCATAATGACACAAAACACAGTGATCATTCTAAGTTCTCAAATAGGAGATCAATTAAGTGCATTTGAATTTTTTTTTACAGTTAATGTCTGTTTTCACTGTGTATACAACATATACAATAATACAGGTATAAGTAACACATGATCCAAACATTCATGGTAACCTAAATAACCTATGAAAGATGAATACAACGTTGTGACAGTATCTAACACCTTGACACAAGAGAACAAACATAAAGCAGCAGTAGCGACTATCAGACACCCTGAGGTGGACACACAAAGGTCACAGTACTCCAACAAAGTCCCAGTTACGATGCTAGGCAGCGTCACTCCCATGTACCCCAACTGTGACAGTGCAAAGATTGCCAAAACCTTCAGAAATCTCGAGGAAGGTTCTGAACAGCAAGGTATCAAGATCCTCCAACACTCAAAACATAGATAAGTACATCCTAAATATGATACTTGTGAAAATTCATCCACAAGAACACTTGTAAACACTGACTCACCACCACAGTTGTGTAAAGAAAATCGTTGTCATAACTCAGACAGAGTGTCATGCAGGCCGCCCTCGCTCCAGGGATATTCTAGAAGCTTCTAAAGATGCTGGTGTGGGTGAGCGAAACACCAGAAACGTCACTCACACACACAAAAAAAATACAACAGGTAATAAAAGTAAATAAAATTCAAGTTATGGCTGGCAATGGTGCCAGGTCTTCTCCAGACCCTTAGCCAGGTAGTTTCAGGTGAGCAAGTTACCACTTACTAAGCCCCCATTATGCTGGCGTCCTGTCATGTACTAAGTGAGCAACCTACCACTTACTAAGCCCCCATGATGCTGGCGTCCTGTCATGTACTCAGTGAGCAACCTACCACTTACTGAGCCCCCATGATGCTGGCGTCATGTCAGGTACTCAGTGAGCAACCTACCACTTACTGGACCCCCATGATGCTGGCGTCCTGTCATGTACTCAGTGAGCAACCTACCACTTACTGGACCCCATGATGCTGGCGTCCTGTCATGTACTCAGTGAGCAACCTACCACTTACTGAGCCCCCATGATGCTGGCGTCATGTCAGGTACTCAGTGAGCAACCTACCACTTACTGGACTCCCATGATGCTGGCGTCCTGTCATGTACTCAGTGAGCAACCTACCACTTACTGGACCCCATGATGCTGGCGTCCTGTCATGTACTCAGTGAGTAACCTACCACTTACTGGAGCCCCATGATGCTGGCGTCCTGTCATGTACTCAGTGAGTAACCTACCACTTACTGGAGCCCCCATGATTGTGGCATCCTGTCATGTACTCAGTGAGCAACCTACCACTTACTGGAGCCCCATGATGCTGGCGTCCTGTCATGTACTCAGTAAGCAACCTACCACTTACTGGACCCCATGATGCTGGCGTCCTGTCATGTACTCAGTGAGTAACCTACCCCTTACTGGACCCCCATGATGCTGGCGTCCTGTCATGTACTCAGTAAGCAACCTACCACTTATTGGACCCCCATGATGCTGGCGTCCTGTCATGTACTCAGTGAGCAACCTACCACTTACTGGAGCCCCATGATGCTGGCGTCCTGTCATGTACTCAGTGAGCAACCTACCACTTACTGGAGCCCCATGATGCTGGCGTCCTGTCATGTACTCAGTGAGCAACCTACCACTTACTGGAGCCCCATGATGCTGGCGTCCTGTCATGTACTCAGTGAGCAACCTACCACTTACTGGAGCCCCCATGATGCTGGCGTCCTGTCATGTACTCAGTGAGCAACCTACCACTTACTGGAGCCCCATGATCCTGGCGTCCTGTCATGTACTCAGTGAGCAACCTACCACTTACTGGAGCCCCATGATGCTGGCGTCCTGTCATGTACTCAGTGAGTAACCTACCACTTACTGGAGCCCCCATGATGGTGGCGTCCTGTCATGTATCAGACCTTCATAAAATATAATACTTAGATTCCAGTTGCGGAAAACAGTAAGTTTTATAACATTTGGTAAAGCAGTAAATTGTACACAAGAATAATATGAGAAATATAATACTGTACGAATAATATACATCATACAGCGTGTATAACTTATGCATATGAATGTTCACTCAAGTAAATGATAAGGAAAATAAAAGCAGCAAATTTTTTCTGAGTGTCTGGGACTTAGTTCGAGTTTTTGTAGAAATGTTTGTGTGCATATCATACTGGATTATTTCCCTGGACAACAAGTGTTGTCTAGATAACCTGCATTATCTCCCCAGAGAACAGGAGTTATCTAGATAATCTGGCTAATTCTCCTAGACAGCCTACATTATCCAGATGTCTTGGATATTAATGTCTTATAACAACCTGGATAATCACAATATTCACAGCATGACATTGTGGAATGCATCATTCTACACTGGATTTTTGGGACTATAATAATGTTAATAATATTATTTATTTACATATTATTACTAAGATCTAATGGTTGAATGAGTAATGTGTTTCTGGTGGGAAGCGTCTGGTTAGTAAAGGTTAATCAAGCTTATCATTGTTGGACTAACTTCAACTTTACCTTGCAGACTTATAGCTCAGTAGTCATGCCTTCTGTTGACAACCGAGGATCCAGATTTGATCAAGAGACGAATGGAAACAGGTTATTTAGAGTTCAGGTAGATTTGCCAGGACGGGTCCTGGCCCGGGTCTTCTCCATGTGGTGACCCGGCACTGACTCCTGACGGAGTGTCGGACTTTGTACAAGTGATGTACCATTTGCAGCCCTATGGCAGGGGCAGCCCTATGGCAGGGGCAGCCCTATGGCAGGGGCAGCCCTATGACAAGGGCAGCCCTATGACAAGGGCAGCCCTATGACAAGGGCAGCCCTATGGCAGGGGCACGGTGAGTCTTCTTCAGTGAATGGACGCGTTAGGCATGTTTCTTGACACGTGGTTCTATTATTCTCCTAGTTGTAATTAGTTACGCAACTGTTGTGGGCGGCATCCTGGTAGGTAGTAGTATTCCTTAGATAGGCCTGAGCTTTGAATGAGCTGACGTAGGATAACACCTCTTACACTGTGTAAATTCGTCAAAATCATTTGTACTAACTTCAAGTGATCACTTGCAGACAACTGGCGGCCATGATGAAGCGACAGGAGACAGTGCAGAGTGTTGACTCCTTCGCCTCTCACGATGACGACTTCGCAGAGTATGGCGATGAGAGCATGGGTGAGTCTTACCCTCTCTCTCTTTCTCTCTCTCTCTCATGTTTCTTAGGATGAGAAAACCAAAACTTTCGCCTCCTACACTCCTCTAATCCAGCCCATTATTCTCTTGTTTTTCACCTTTCTCACCTTCTCTCTTCAACACATTACTCTTTTTTTTATTACTTCTCTCTTCAAACATTAACTCTCACTTCACTCACCGTCTTTCTGCGTCACACTACTCTCTTCTTCAACATTCTCTCTGCATTACTCACTTGTTCATCACATCTCTGCATTACTCACTTGTTCATCACATCTCTGCATTACTCACTTGTTCATCACATCTCTGCATTACTCACTTGTTCATCACATCTCTGCATTACTCACTTGTTCATCACATCTCTGCTCTTCTTTTCTTACTGTAATAATGTTATTAGTAAATTTCTAACTAGTTAAAATAAAACTTACAATCTCAAGAACAGAAATATTCCTACTTGCGTAAGTAATATTCTTATTTGCATAAGTAATATGCTTGAATACATAACTAATATTCTTACATACATAACTAATATTCATGTTTTTACAAATATTTTATTTGTAAATGACCCCCCTCCCCTCACCTCCATAAGTAGGAATATTCAGATTAGTTAATATTTTTAATAATAATTTGTTGATTGATAGATATCGAAATGGATAACAAGGTGTTAAATGTTATTAATGTTCACTAATATTAATGTTGGAATCTAATACAATAATTGTTAACGATATAGCGTATTATTGCTTCAAGAAAATAAGGTGAGCCTAACTTTAGCATTATTCGTTATTGTGTGTGAATATATATATATATATATATATATATATATATATATATATATATATATATATATATATATATATATATATATATATATATATATATATATATATATATATATATATATATATTCTATATATATATATATATATATGTATATATATATATATATATATATATATATATATATATATATATATATATATATATATTATATATATATGTATATATATATATATATATATATATATATATATATATATATATATATATATATATATATATATATATATATATATATATATATATATATATTTAAATATTTAAATGAAAAGAAATACACACACATACTTATTTTTTCTGTATCTTTCATATATTTCATGTATATTGATGACAGGACATGTGTTAATGTCATGGCATTTATTTCTAGAGTTAGAGTGCGAGGTAAGTTAGAGTGAGGGGCTTACTAATTGTCTTAACTTTCCTCTAGTTGGACAGACGGAGACGTTAGTGTAACCGGTAGGAACTATGGCTCAATACCTGCTCAAACTCATTGATTTTGTAGCTGCATACGCATACATATAGTCTGTTGCGTAGTGACTTTGTAGATTAGATGTGCACACGTATATATATGACTCTACTCCTAGACACAAACAGTGCCTGTACGCCAGGACACGTACATGTGACTGTTCGCGAACACACGTAAATATGCCTGTACGCCAGGACACGTACATGTGACTGTACGCCAACACACGTACATATGCCTGTACGCCAGGACACGTACATGTGACTGTACTCCAACACACGTACATGCGAGTGTACGCCAGGATACGTACATGTGACTGTACTCCAACACACGTACATGTGAGTGTACGCCAGGATACGTACATGTGACTGTACTCCAACACACGTACATGTGAGTGTACGCCACGATACGTACATGTGACTGTATGCCAACACACGTACATGTGACTGTACTCCAACACACGTACATGTGACTGTACGCCAACACACGTACTTGCCTTTCCACTGTCATTTCAGCTTTAGTTATTACTGCGAGTTATGTCTGGAATCAGTGAAAAAAAAAAACTATGCCGTTTCAGAGGGAAAAAAACTTACGATGATTTGATGTGAAATTGATTCACAAAAACATAGTTTGTTAGACAAGTAAATGATTTTTTTTATATTCAACGCTGAGAGAGAATTTTATCTTCAAGGAATTTATGTTTGTAGTATTTAGCATATCTGGCATCACATATTCTTTTGCAACATTTTTCATTTTGAACTGTGCAGTTCTTTCAACTTATTTTAAGCTGTTTAAATAATGTAATACTACTGAATGTTTACGCAATAATTATAGAAGACAAAGTACACAGTACTGTCAATATTAAAAAAAAAAAAATACTCAGCTGGATTAGTTGATAACAAGCAAAAAACTTGCAAATAGAAACTAGCCGATGTTTCGGCAAGGCTAGGATCATTATCTAGTCCAGGACGGACCTAAACGTCGTCAACCTCTCATCTGTTGGTTGCGTAGATTTTATATAGTTTAGCATTAACTGTACAGTGTTGTCAGTATGGTGTCACAGTAACTGTACAGTGTTGTCAGTATGGTGACACAGTAACTGTACAGTGTTGTCAGTATGGTCACACAGTAACTGTACAGTGTTGTCAGTATGGTCACACAGTAACTGTACAGTGTTGTCAGTATGGTCACACAGTAACTGTACAGTGTTGTCAGTATGGTCACACAGTAACTGTACAGTGTTGTCAGTATGGTCACACAGTAACTGTACAGTGTTGTCAGTATGGTCACACAGTAACTGTACAGTGTTGTCAGTATGGTGACACAGTAACTGTACAGTGTTGTCAGTATGGTGACACAGTAACTGTGCAGTGTTGTCAGTATGGTCACACAGTAACTGTACAGTGTTGTCAGTATGGTGACACAGTAACTGTACAGTGTTGTCAGTATGGTGACACAGTAACTGTACAGTGTTGTCAGTATGGTCACACAGTAACTATACAGTGTTGTCAGTATGGGTCACACAGTAACTGTACAGTGTTGTCAGTATGGTCACACAGTAACTGTACAGTGTTGTCAGTATGGTGACACAGTAACTGTACAGTGTTGTCAGTATGGTGACACAGTAACTGTACAGTGTTGTCAGTATGGTCACACAGTAACTGTACAGTGTTGTCAGTATGGTGACACAGTAACTGTACAGTGTTGTCAGTATGGTGACACAGTAACTGTGCAGTGTTGTCAGTATGGTCACACAGTAACTGTACAGTGTTGTCAGTATGGTGACACAGTAACTGTACAGTGTTGTCAGTATGGTGACACAGTAACTGTACAGTGTTGTCAGTATGGTCACACAGTAACTGTACAGTGTTGTCAGTATGGGTCACACAGTAACTGTACAGTGTTGTCAGTATGGTGACACAGTAACTGTACAGTGTTGTCAGTATGGGTCACACAGTAACTGTACAGTGTTGTCAGTATGGGTCACACAGTCACAAACACAGTACACTGCACAGTCTACCTCTGATAGTTGCACTGGTCACGCTACTTTGCTTGTCTCACTGCCTCACTGTGAACCTGTTATGTGTACGAAAATGTTCTTAGATGCTCAGTAGATATATATACAGAAATACTAGTCTTCCTGTCATGTGGAAATTCAGAAATATTCAATTGATTAATTACATATACGCATATATAACAACCGTAAACCACTGTAATAACTGTTATTAACTGCCGCTAAAGTGTGTGAAATTACTCACTTGAAATCAACCAAGTCTTGTTCTCTTTAACTTACTTGTTAATTAATGTAGAGGCCATTTTGTTTATTGTTGCAACATTCTAAGTGTTGGTAGTCTTGCAACATAGAATGTGTACTTTGAACTATTTGATTGTTCATGCTTGTATCAAAGTGTCATGGACACGGTCGTTGAAAAATTATATATTAGACAGAAAAATGGAACACGTAAAAATATTTTCATTTCGGCCTCAGTTAGAGACCCTCTTCAGCAGATCTGGGGAAGAGGGTCTATGAGGTCAAAAGATACAGATCTTATTTTACCTGTGTTTCATATTTCTATTCAAGTGGTTTCGTTTCAAATATTTACGGTACATTGGGTTTACAATCTATCAATGGTCATTAAGAGAGAATATCGCCTGTCCATCTCTAGTCAGAAATATTTCAATGCCTAAGTCAGAAATTAAACTCTAAAATAGTTATATACCGAGAGAAATATCATCACATGCTTTGTATACTCTTCTGTTTATACATAGCTTAGTTGTGTACATATCTCACTGAGGACTCTGCTTGCTGCCTTACACGAGCCTTGGGACGCTCTCCCAGTGTATTGTACCCTGCATGGTAGATCACCAACACACACACACACACACACACACACACACACACACACACACACACACATGCTGAGTTGAAGACTCAGATGAATCACAGGGATGTTAGGAAGTATTTCTTCAGGCCAGGAGCTATGACTCGACCCCTGCAACCACAACTAGGTGAGTACAACTAGGTAAGTACATGCTATGTGTACCACTAACAACAATCTTCAACACATCTATCGAAACAGGACGACTACCTGAGGTATGGAAGACAGCAAATGTAGTGTCAATTTTTAAGAAAGGAGACAGACACGAAGCACTAAACTACAGAGCAGTGTCACTGACATGCATAGTATGCAAAGTCATGGAGAAGATTATCAGGAGAAGAGTGGTGGAACACCTTGAAAGGAATGAGCTTATCAACGAC
>WNWK01004783.1:102500-132625 GCA_009830355.1 Cherax destructor
CTTCCACAACACGGTATCATACAGGTCTTGGAGTCCTCCACAGCTCTGTAACATACAGGTCATGGAGACCTCCACAACACTGTAACATACAGGTCATGGAGTCCTCCACAACACTGTAACATACAGGTCATGGAGACCTCCACAACACTGTAACACACAGGTCATGCAGTCCTCCACAACACGGTATCATACAGATCATGGAGTCTTCCACAGCACTGTATCATACAGGTCATGCAGTCTTCCACAACACTGTATCATACAGGTCATGCAGTCTTCCACAACACTGTAACATACAGGTCATGCAGTCCTCCACAACACTCCATCATACAGGTCATGCAGTCCTCCACAACACTGTAGCACACAGGTCATGGAGTTCTCCACAACACTGTAACATACAGGTCATGGAGTTCTCCACAACACTGTAACATACAGGTCATGCAGTCCTCCACAACACTGCATCATACCGGTCATGCTGTCCTCCACAACACTGTAACATACATTTCGTGGAGTCCTCCACAACATTGTATCATACAGGTCATACTGTCCTCCACAACACTGTTTCATACATTTCATGCAGTCCTCCACAACACTGTAACACACAGGTCATGCAGTCCTCCACAACACTGTTTCATACATTTCATGCAGTCCTCCACAACACTGTAACACACAGGTCATGCAGTCCTCCTCAACACTGTAACATACAGGTCATGCAGTCCTCCACAACACTGTATCATACAGGTCATGCAGTCCTCCACAACACTGTAACATACAGGTCATGGAGTTCTCCACAACACTGTAACATACAGGTCATGCAGTCCTCCACAACACTGTAACATACAGGTCATGCAGTCCTCCACAACACTGTAACATACAGGTCATGCAGTCCTCCACAACACTGTAACATACAGGTCATGCAGTCTCACAACACTGTAACATACAGGTCATGCAGTCCTCCACAACACTGTATCATACAGGTCATGCAGTCCTCCACAACACTGTAACATACAGGTCATGCAGTCCTCCACAACACTGTATCATACAGGTCATGCAGTCCTCCACAACACTGTAACATACAGGTCATGCAGTCCTCCACAACACTGTATCATACAGGTCATGCAGTCCTCCACAACACTGTAACATACAGGTCATGCAGTCCTCCACAACACTGTATCATACAGGTCATGCAGTCCTCCACAACACTGTACATACAGGTCATGCAGTCCTCCACAACACTGTAATCATACAGGTCATGGAGTCGTCCACAACACTGTAACATACAGGTCATGCAGTCCTCCACAACACTGTAACATACAGGTCATGCAGTCCTCCACAACACTGTATCATACAGGTCATGCAGTCGTCCACAACACTGTAACATACAGGTCATGCAGTCCTCCACAACACTGTAACATACAGGTCATGCAGTCCTCCACAACACTGTATCATACAGGTCATGCAGTCCTCCACAACACTGTATCATACAGGTCATGCAGTCCTCCACAACACTGTAACATACAGGTCATGCAGTCCTCCACAACACTGTATCATACAGGTCATGCAGTCCTCCACAACACTGTAACATACAGGTCATGCAGTCCTCCACAACACTGTATCATACAGGTCATGCAGTCCTCCACAACACTGTATCATACAGGTCATGCAGTCCTCCACAACACTGTATCATACAGGTCATGCAGTCCTCCACTACACTGTAACATACAGGTCATGCAGTCCTCCACAACACTGTAACATACAGGTCATGCAGTCCTCCACAACACTGTATCATACAGGTCATGCAGTCCTCCACAACACTGTATCATACAGGTCATGCAGTCCTCTACAACACTGTAACTCAAACTTACCTTTACGCGACTTATTTATATCACTTCAAAATCTGCTGAAAGATTTGTATTAGTTGATCGTAACATTACAAAAGCTTAATCGTAACATTACAGAAGCTTAAACGTAACATTACACAAGCTTACTTTGGACTTCTGTGTTTAAAGTTTCATTTCTTCCAACTTAGACGTAAATCTTTAATTTGAAGCTTATATTTCCGGGTTACATTTGAAGCTGATATTTCCGGGTTACATTTGAAGCTTATATTTCCGGGTTACAGATTGAACCTTACAGTATATAGTCTGGTTCTTTCTTCTAGATTCTCTCTTACATAATTGTATGTTTATATTCCCGTTTATTGTAGACTTTATTTCTTAGCTTTACTTTATCGACTTCATGAGGACAGAGTCAAGAATATACATTGGAGAATATACATTGATACACACCCACTTCTCGGCCTAAATACTTTGTTAAATACGTTGTAGAGTCCAGTGTTACTTTAAAATATAAATATTGATATTAAATATTTTACGATTATAGGATTTTTTTTTATCTGTTAGATGAAAATTAATTGTTGGAAACTATTGTGCGTCCAATGATTGTGGAGCCTCTGTGCCGCCCCCTTCAGAAGTGCTGTCAGTCGTCGTGTTTGGTTCTTGGTGCTCCTGTATACTTCTTGATTCATGGTGCTCCTGTATACGTCTTGATTCATGGTGCTCCTGTATACGTGTTGGCTCATTGTGCTCCTGTATACTTCTTGATTCAAGGTGCTCCTGTATACTTCTTGATTCATGGTGCTCCTGTATACTTCTTGGTTCATGGTTCTCCTGTTTAGTTCTTGGTGCTCCTGTATACTTCTTGATTCATGGTGCTCCTGTATACTTCTTGATTCATGGTGCTCCTGTATACTTCTTGATTCATGGTGCTCCTGTATACGTCTTGGCTCATGGTGCTCCTGTATACTTCTTGATTCATGGTGCTCCTGTATACTTCTTGATTCATGGTGCTCCTGTATACTTCTTGGTTCATGGTTCTCCTGTTTAGTTCTTGGTGCTCCTGTATACTTCTTGATTCATGGTGCTCCTGTATACTTCTTGATTCATGGTGCTCCTGTATACTTCTTGGTTCATGGTTCTCATGTTTAGTTCTTGGTGCTCCTGTATACTTCTTGATTCATGGTGCTCCTGTATACTTCTTTATTCATGGTGCTCCTGTATACTTCTTGATTCATGGTGCTCCTGTATACTTCTTTATTCATGGTGCTCCTGTATACTTCTTGATTCATGGTGCTCCTGTATACTTCTTGGTAGATTTGTTGTGTTCTTATTGTTGGTAACGTAGGATGACTTGGGTCTGAATTCCAGATATATTTACTATTTTATATATGATATGATATGATATCTTTATTTACTACAAGTACATGTACAAGGTATACAGACTTAGCTGACATCAATGACATACTACTATATAGAAAGCCGCTTGTTATGCAGAGCATTTCGGGCAAATTAGGTCAGTTTTGTCCCAGGATGCGACCCACACCAGTCGACTAACACCCAGGTACCCATTTTATACTGATGGGTGAACAGAGACAGCAGGTGTCTTATGGAAATACGTCCCTAATGTTTTCCCGCCGTACCGGAGGAGATTCGAACCCCGGACCTCAGTGTGTGAGCTGAGTGCGCTAGGGATCGAGCTACGGTACACCTATGGGAGTGTGTTGGTTGGATGGAAGGCGCTGTATTCCCAGAACTAGGTTACCTTGAAGACACTGCGCCATGTGGAAGCCATTATCATTCTGGGGTCCTCCAAGGCCACGTTCACTTCTAGCTGTGGTGGAATTCCAGACAATATTCTAATCCTAATTGGCTGTTGTTCGATTCCTATCTTACCTACATTGAATTGTGGATGATTTTAGTTTGAAGTATACCATCGCTAATGATCAATTATGTTATAAGTAATTTTGGGTAAAAAATGCAATTTAAATCAGCCACGAGATACGCACAATGAATATTACTGTACAGTAATTAGGATAAACATTTTTTATGTAGAGTTCCCAAAATAATCATAATTGTATTGCAAGTGTATTTGTTGGAAAATTTTATGTAATGGATTAATTATTTATTAACGCAAATAAATACGATAAGCAATGTTTTAAGATATATTGAACTGAGAGTGCAGCCCAACAGTCCTCGTTGAGCAGTGCCAGTCGTGTCTCCGTGAGGTATCCGTGAGTCGTGTGTGCCAAATTCGTACGCACGAGAGTGTAGTCTCCCAAACCTGACAATGGTAGGAAGAAGATGGCCAGAATCCTAATCGAGGTGTGGTAGAAAACAATTTGTTGTTGTCCACCTTAGCCTAGGCTGTTGCCAGCGGTTGCGGAGGTGTTAAGAGAGCGTTGAAATATAGTGTGAGAAAGGAATACCTCTGCGGGAAATCGGGAGTTCATGAAAAACTGGTCGAGGGTAATCTGCTTGTTCATTGCCTTCAACATCCGACTCTCTTATACAAATATTAAATTCCGGCTTGGCTGAGGCTCTCAATATAAAATATTACTAATTTATTTCACCATTCTCGCTCCTCCTGTTCATTCTCGCCTTTCTCGATACATCTCTCAGTAAAGAGTCAGATTAACTTGTTTACAAGAACCATTTGATGATGGCTTTGAGTGCTCGTTCTTCCACAAGTCTTCGAGTCTTCCAAATAAAAGACTCGATACTGAACTTTCAGAGAAAAAAAAAAGATAATCGGTTGAATCGTCAGGTGAACATTTCTATGAACCGATAAAAGTAGAAGAGAATATTAGAACCACATCCAAAAACTGGAACCTCGATTACGTTTCTCTTTCATTATATTTTTTCTTAATGCTGGAGACCAAAGCTTTCTGTTAGTTTAGGAATGTTTGAAATATGACTCGTTCATCTTTGCGCACACTGCGAAAAAGTTCCCCAGGAACCATTAAACGTAATGTCCTGCACTGGTAATGATGACTGGAAAATAAAACAATATGGGAACATCAATGTATTTTTTGTATGGTCTTATTTCAGCGGAATGATTTGGTTCCCGGCATCAGATTTAAAGCTGAATGAAAAACAGAATGAGTTTGTGGTAAAATTTCATTTGTAGAACACCAACAATTTGTACAGGAACACATGAAACACTGTACTTATCTTTGTTGCTGGGTCAACTTTCTGCAGCTTCAACCAGAAAGTTGACCCGACGTGACCCAGTGTGTTCTACCTCCACGTAGCTGTTGGGGACAAGTATAAATTGGATATGTGAATAATTGCCCCTGAGGAGCGTATAGCAATATACATTCAGTAACTGAATACTGAACAATGCTAATACTCACTGAGTTGGGCTAAAAAGCCCGTAGTTAACCGGGTGTATGATAAATCTGCCTATAACATACATTAGTTCCTAACTGCACAGTCAATAGCACATCTAAATGTCTGAGCCGACTTACCTGGGTATTTGTATCGGACCCTTCAGTGTCACCCGGAAAACGGTGTCTTGATTGAAGAAGAAGTCTTTGATGAATGTCACACGTCATTGTCTGCAACTTTGTTACACTCGCAATGTCACTATAGGTTCTTCAATATTTGTCTATTCACAGTAATGTCATAAGAAGCTGCACACACTTCTTTGTAATATAGTGCTAATGTGGATTGTCTTTTATGCACATAAACGCGCGGAGCAGTGTTCTTAATCCGTTATCCTGGTGTTAATGTTCCCTCTGGCAGGTTGTAAAGCAATCTAATCACCGCCGCCCTTCCTAGCCCAGGGTGCCCTGGGCGTCATCCCACCAACAAAAGAAGTGTCGATCAAGCATGTGTCCCTTGCTTGCCAAACTTCTACAGGAAGCAATGCAGAATGTTTGTTTTCATGATGTCTGGGCTTAGACAACTGTGTAACTGTGTATGCTATCTTTAACATGGTATTAAAATGGGTGCAGGATTTTCTTAATTTTCCTACTACTGTAAGAGATCGATTGTCTCTCATTAACAACATACAGGAGCAACATACTGACCAAGCAAGTGGTCAGCCATGACGTATCTTACAAGTAAGTGGCGCGTCTAACACTGGTACATGCTGGTAAAGCAACTGTGTCCAGTTACTTGACGCGGAAGCAAAGATGTCACTGCCCCTTTCTGAGAGGGCTGTCCCTCAGAAAAGGGCTGAAGGGGGCCGATACCCCCCCTCCTGGAGAAAATTTTCTCCACAGAGTTACTGTTATGTGAATGAAAAACAGAATGAGTTACCGTTAAGTGAATGAAAAACAGAATGAGTTACCGTTATGTGAATGAAAAATAGAATGAGTTACCGTTATGTGAATGAAAAACAGAATGAGTTACCGTTAAGTGAATGAAAAACAGAATGAGTTACCGTTATGTGAATGCAATGATACTAAGCTCTTTCACAATTTTTCGGTCCATAGGAAGCAAACCAGTCAAACTATTTTCATTGTATCAACAATCACTATGACAGTATACATAAAAAAATAGCTTCGGGTCTTTTTCTCATAGAGTTACGCATTTGCTCACTACATCATCTAGATTTGAATGTTAACAGACTCTAGAAATAATGTGATAAGTCAATATATTTTTTTTGCACAGATAGTTACAGCATCTAACAATTATAAATATAATGTTCCAACCAACTAGGCAAGAAAAATATCACAAAAGAGGAGGGTATTAGAGCTTTGTCTGGCTCTAACAAGATATTTGCTGTCTCTGTTCCCTGTCATGAGGGTTTTGAGGGGTCATACCATATATGAATTGTACCTTATATCTAAATAATGTTAAGGGTTTTAGTGTATTTTCAAGATTTTAGGTCTTAATTGTGTATATTGTTTTCATGTAGAAGGATTTTTAGTTCTACAAACACAACTATGAAAGAAGTTATTTTAACAGCGAATGAAATAACTATGACCAGGGCCCTAGTAAGACGGGGGAAGAAGAATGGGGAAGGATAGAAATGGGTGAAGGAGGTATGGGGAAGAGGAGTGGCTCAACCACTCCCGATTTTTAAATGGTAATGGGTGTTTGTGGGTTATAGAGGATGGATACCGCACTGCCCTACACTCGTACACATGTATACAGGAAACCTGTCTACATGCATACTCGTACGGTGGGTGTGGGTGTTGGTGTGGGTGTGGGTATACTTTTTTCACACAGTGATAGAAGGTTGCTGTTCAGGAAGTTTGTGGGCGCAGGGTGGGTGTGCAGGATGGGTGTGCATGATGGGTATGCATGATGGGTGTGCAGGATGGGTGTGCATGATGGGTGTGCATAATGGGTATGCATGATGGGTGTGCAGGATGGGTGTGCATGATGGGTGTGCATGATGGGTGCGCAGGGTGGGTGTGCAGGATGGGTGTGCATGATGGGTGTGCAGGATGGGTGCGCAGGATGGGGGCGCAGGATGGGTGTGCAGGATGGGTGTGCATGATGGGTATGCATGATGGGTGTGCAGGATGGGTGTGCATGATGGGTGTGCATGATGGGTGCGCAGGGTAGGTGTGCAGGATGGGTGTGCATGATGGGTGTGCAGGATGGGTGCGCAGGATGGGTGCGCAGGATGGGTGTGCAGAATGGGTGTGCAGGATGGGGGCGCAGGATGGGTGTGCAGGATGGGTGTGCATGATGGGTGCGCAGGATGGGTGCCCAGAATGGGTGCGCAGGATGGGTGCGCAGGATGGGTGTGCATTATGGGTGCGCAGGGTGGGTGTGCAGGGTGGGTGTGCAGGATGGGTGTGCAGAATGGGTGCGCAGGATTGGTGCGCAGGGTGAGTGTGCAGGATGGGTGCACAGGATGGGTGCGCAGGATGGGTGCGCAGGATGGCTGTGCAGGATAGCTGTGCAGGATGGGTGCGCAGGATGGGTGTGCAGGATGGGTGCGCAGGATGGGTGCACAGGATGGGTGCGCAGGATGGGTGCGCAGGATGGGTGTGCAGGATGGGTGTGCAGGATGGTTGTGCAGGATGGGTGCGCAGGATGGGTGTGCAGGATGGGTGCGCAGGATGGGTGCGCAGGATGGGTGTGCATGATGGGTGTGCAGGATGGTTGTGCAGGATGGGTGCGCAGGATGGGTGTGCAGGATGGGTGTGCATGATGGGTGTGCAGGATGGGTGTGCATGATGGGTGTGCAGGATGGTTGTGCAGGATGGGTGCGCAGGATGGGTGTGCAGGGTGGGTGTGCAGGATGGGTGTGCATGATGGGTGTGCAGGATGGGTGTGCATGATGGGTGCGCAGGATGGGTGCCCAGAATGGGTGCGCAGGGTGGGTGTGCAGGGTGGGTGCGCAGGGTGGGTGTGCAGGGTGGGTGCGCAGGGTGGGTGTGCATGGTGGGTGCGCCCACAAACTTCTTGAACTAGATCAGGTAAGTTAAGATAAGAGATAAGATAAAATTTCGTTGGGATTTTTAACCCCGGAGGGTTAGCCACCCAGGATAACCCAAGAAAGTCAGTGCGTCAACGAGGACTGTCTGTCTTATTTCCATTGGGATCCTCACTCTTGTCCCCCAGGATGCGACCCACACCAGTCGACTAACACCCAGGTACCTATTTGCTGCTAGGTGTAAGGACACGCGTCGAAATGTTTCCACCCCGCCGGGAATCGAACCCGGGCCCTCCGTATATGAAGCGAGAGCTTTGCCAGCCGGTGTTATCAAGTCTTCATCATCTGTTAGATCCAGTGCTGGATTTAGATGAAGAGAGGCCCTGCTGTGCCACATGTGAGGCCCCTGCCAGTGCCACATGTGAGGCCCCTGCCAGTGCCACATGTGAGGCCCCTGCCAGTGCCACATGTGAGGCCCCTGCCAGTGCCACATGTGAGGCCCCTGCCAGTGCCACATGTGAGGCCCGTGCCAGTGCCACATGTGAGGCCCCTGCCAGTGCCACATGTGAGGCCCCTGCCAGTGCCATCCTCACCACTAGACGAAGATGGAAGAATACTTCAGACAAAATTGACTGAAGCCGAGGATCACCCTTCTCATTAACATCAGAGTACTAATGACTGAGATCGTCAGTTATTAACATCAGAGTACTAATTACTGAGATCGTCAGTTATTAACATCAGAGTACTAATGACTGAGATCGTCAGTTATTAACATCAGAGTACTAATGACTGAGATCGTCAGTTATTAACATCAGTACTAATGACTGAGATCGTCAGTTATTAACATCAGAGTACTAATGACTGAGATCGTCAGTTATTAACATCAGAGTACTAATGACTGAGATCGTCAGTTATTAACATCAGAGTACTAATGACTGAGATCGTCAGTTATTAACATCAGAGTACTAATGACTGAGATCGTCAGTTATTAACATCAGAGTACTAATGACTGAGATCGTCAGTTATTAACATCAGAGTACTAATGACTAAGATCGTCAGTTATTAACATCAGAGTACTAATGACTGAGATCGTCAGTTATTAACATCAGAGTACTAATGACTGAGATCGTCAGTTATTAACATCAGAGTACTAATGACTGAGATCGTCAGTTATTAACATCAGAGTACTAATGACTGAGATCGTCAGTTATTAACATCAGAGTACTAATGACTGAGATCGTCAGTTATTAACATCAGAGTACTAATGACTGAGATCGTCAGTCATTAACATCAGAGTACTAATGACTGAGATCGTCTGTCATTAACATCAGAGTAATAATGACTGAGATCGTCTGTCATTAACATCAGAGTACTAATGACTGAGATCGTCTGTCATTAACATCAGAGTACTAATGACTAAGATCGTCAGTTATTAACATCAGAGTACTAATGACTGAGATCGTCAGTTATTAACATCAGAGTACTAATGACTGAGATCGTCAGTCATTAACATCAGAGTACTAATGACTGAGATCGTCAGTTATTAACATCAGAGTACTAATGACTGAGATCGTCAGTCATTAACATCAGAGTACTAATGACTGAGATCGTCAGTTATTAACATCAGAGTACTAATGACTGAGATCGTCAGTCATTAACATCAGAGTACTAATGACTAAGATCGTCAGTTATTAACATCAGAGTACTAATGACTGAGATCGTCAGTTATTAACATCAGAGTACTAATGACTGAGATCGTCAGTCATTAACATCAGAGTACTAATGACTGAGATCGTCAGTCATTAACATCAGAGTACTAATGACTGAGATCGTCAGTCATTAACATCAGAGTACTAATGACTGAGATCGTCAGTTATTAACATCAGAGTACTAATGACTGAGATCGTCAGTCATTAACATCAGAGTACTAATGACTGAGATCGTCAGTCATTAACATCAGAGTACTAATGACTGAGATCGTCAGTCATTAACATCAGAGTACTAATGACTTCCTGGAAGGACAATACAGAAATCAATGCTAGTGTTGAGTTATTGGCTTAAGACCGTATTATTCTAAAATGGAGTACAAGGAACATTAGTGAAGACTATTGAGACTACAGTGCGTTATGACAGCATGTGTAAGGCCTATGACAGTGTCAAAAATATTATACACTTTGGCAGGAGACCTCCTACATTTTGAGTCCTTAGGCTTCAGCCTGCCAAGTCTATAGGTAAATCCGGCACTGGTTAGATCACTTAGTATCCTTGACCTTAGGAACTACTCCTTGTGAATGTAGCGTCTGGTTCTTTGTTACAGTCTTATATTCTGTGCGGTGTTAATCGTCTGTGGTGGGTTTTCTTTGTCACTAAAGTAGAATTTAAGTATATTATACAACCGGCGCTTCTTGAGCGTGAGATCGACTGTGTGGACTTCGTGCAAGACACGAAGGTCCTACATTCGATCTCTGTAGCAAAGGCAAGTGTCAGACACATAGGAGGTCCTTGTCCTGGACTCTCTGGGGCTTTATCATGTTATATTTATATGTAACAGAAGCACGCAGGAATTTTTGAGTATCTAGCAGATCTTCATATTGTAGAGGTGTTTCTCGAGGCCTGGCAGCATCTAAACAGGTGGAAAAGACGGGAGTTTGCTACGCTTACTTTGTCATTGACGTATTTCGTGGGGTCCAGCAACCTGTCAGTTTCGTAACCCAAGATGTTATTGGTGTTGTTGATAGCGGTAGGAGTGTCTCTGTAATTCCTCTACTGTTCTATCGTTGCGTATGTTTAGTTGTTTCAGAAGGATGTCAGGTTCCCTCTTGCTCTATGTCGGCCTCCCAGTGACTTTATTTCAGTTTTTTTGCTTTCACTCCAGGTCACCTTTAGCTCTGTTCCAAAGTTTACTGTCTCTTTATAACATTCACAGATTTTTTGTAGTCACTGACTTAAAACTGGCTCACCATAACACTGTAGGTCACCACCGCGCATAATTCAAGGTCACCACCGCGCATAATTGACTGTGTTCTGTGTCTCGTCGGTACCTCTTCATGGCTGACAGGAAGTCTTTTGCTCAGACTGGAAGAAAAAATATATCTTCCCTACGTCGTACAGTACATGTAAACAGCTTCAACTAAACGCTCTACCACCTTCCTCTAAAATATACGTGATTAAATTCCTGGTTTTCTCTTCATGTCGCCAGCTCTGCAGTCGTTCCTGGGACGCTATGCCATGTAATGGTTTGTATATCGACTTGTAAGTGTAATTGTCACAGTTGTTTTGTCTGTAAAACAAGGTAGTGTGTTTATGGAATCAATGCTGCTGATAAATATGCTAGTACTGTAGTGTAATGACCAAAAATACGTTATATTTAAAACTACATGGTGTGAGTCTCTATGACGCAAAACTTGGATAAAACAGTAACTGAAGAGCATTTTTGCTTTTCATTTAGTATACCTAGCATCACTGCCTCTATGTACTTGGTATACCTAGCATCACTGCCTCTATGTACTTGGTATACCTAGCATCACTGCCTCTATGTACTTGGTATACCTAGCATCACTGCCTCTATGTACTTAGTATATCTAGCATCGTTATCTGTATATACTCTCACCTAGTATACCAAGCATCGTTGCTTCTCTATACTCTTGTGTTCTTGTAATAATGTGACGAGGCCACCAGACATCTGGTTTAAGCCTTTTAATGGAGAATTTTGAGGTAATCAAATTTAATTCGAGAAAGAGGAGAGTAATTTCAGTTTGGTGTATCAAAAGTCCTTCACCAGCATCAAGGAACTCGTCTCTGGGTGGGTATAGGCAGGTGAGTGTAATAGGGAAGGAGGACCTGGTGTTCACTAAGAGTAAACTCCTCCACTTGTATTTACTGCTCAAGAGGCACACTAAGCTCCCTCATTTGTTTTTGTAACGTTGTCTCTCCAAGGTAGAAGGCCTATAAGTGATTGTCCTTGCGAAATAAAAACATCGTGGTAGGCTTTTTCTCTTTAACTCTTAAGAAACAGTTGTTAATGCAGTCGTTACCGCTTGGTGAAGTTGGACCAGTCACCTTGATATCAGAACACCTCTTGAAAGTTCTGATATTCATGCAAACCAGATTTAGAATTATACAACATTTTATTAACCATACTTTCATAATAAAAAAATTAATGATACTTTGAAGTGCTTATAAAAATGTGATTTAGACAGCTGGCGAATGATTGTACTTCAACATGACTCATCATGTACATATATTTACCTTGCCAGACCAGAAGGTCGCAGCTGGTGCTTAAAATACTGACCATAGTTATAACTGAATATGGTCAGTTTTCAATCTGTTTTGAGTAAAATAATAATGCATACCAAGTGTTATTTAATATAAATAGTCTGAGTGTACAGTGGGCCACACCCGTCTTCATACTTACCAGACAGTAAATTTATTGCATGAAAACCGTAGAATCATACAATATTATAATTCCGGGTTCACGTTAGAGTAGCATGAAAATATTACCCTCATGTGTAACAGTTGAAGAAATCTTCAGTGCGTCTTTCAATGTTGCAGCTATTGACCTGCTCAGTTCTGTGTCGCTGGTGACCAACCCTAGACACCAGAGGCCTCCTCCAGCCCCGCGCACCTGAACCCTCGCCAGGTAACAGTGTTCCTACCCTGCCAGGGCGCCGCCAGTACACACCCAGTCCACGTACACAAGGTAGCCTGGAGTGGCACTTGTGCTGGCTTCCATGCTGCCTCTGTGTACAAGGCTGTCTTGGGGGGGTCTGCAGCGCTCTTCACAACCCTCTCTGTGCACCAGATTCTCTGGATGTATCAAAAATAAAAGTCACAATTATTCTGTGACTGGAAAAAAAATCGCAACAAACCGATAAATTGGAAATGGAAACCGTACTACTTTTCGATGTCCTGGAGAATTATTAACTAGCGTGTGACGAAAAAGGGGAAAAAATGCTGAACCAAGACGGACATAAACATAGTCTGTTTCCATTTTCATTTATTTGTTAGTTGTGAATGGTGTTGATTTACCAATACCTTCCAAACTATCTTTGTGTACAGGCAGTGTCCACCGTGCTGACGCTGTCATGGGTATGGTTAACCATCATTTACCTTGGGTAGCGTCAGGACAGCGTCAGTATGGTGTTTCGACACTTATAACAGGAGTTGTGGAGACTTACCTTGGCCCTCCTCCAGGTGTTTACTGGCGGAGAGGACCTGTACTACCTTGGAGGAGGACCTTACATGAAGCTTCTTGAGTATATTGTCATGGTCTCTGTTAGACAATCGTTTCATTTTACAGAGGGATATGTACTGGTGGCGTCCTCCCCACTCATAGTGTGTTATTGTATATTCACAGAGAATGGGATGTATTGTGGTTTGATCCGCGGAAAGAGAGAATAGCTCAAATTCTTTGGATCAACAGCATTTTTGAGGTTTACAAACCTTGTTTGCTCACTCTTTAACTTAGTAGTAAAACATCATAGTATTTTAAGTTAGGGTTTTCCCAGTATGTAAGTTTGACAATACGTAGATTTTAATATGAGAGTAAGTATAATAATAATACATGCATGCAGTAATACATTAGTTAGTAAGATTGCAAAGTATTAAGGGAAACATTTATTAGCGAATTCTAGTGTAGGATATTAATTGATATTTTTATTGAAATAGATTAAACAGGAATGTTGGTGAAGAACTAAGATGACCAGCTAGAGTGTTCAGTGTAGTCAGATGAAGATTGAGAAAGTTATACAACATATGGGAATCTTTATTAAGGAAACGTTTCGCCACACAGTGGCTTCATCAGTCCAATAGAAAGTAGAAATTTGAAAGGAGAGGAAGAGTTTGAGGTAATCAGTCCCTCAGCCTTGAATCGATTCCAGCCATTATGATTCTAACCCTCGTTCGATGCTTTACACGAGTGTTTCGTAACTTGATACGTAATTTTCTTAAACCACTCAGCTACAGATGCCTCCTAACGTTAGGCAGCCTGCTTGACTGCATTGTCTCCAGTTATTTCATTCCCCTCTATATTTTTTAATCAGAGCGATACTATACTCAATACAGAATGGTGTAAAGATTATCAAAATTCTAGATTAGGTTGTAGAGTTCTTCAGACGCCGGTCAGAAACCCAACCCAAGATGCAGTAGGTATTCCCTCTGAATCACTACACTGAGGTGCTGGAAGAGGAAGATGTCAGCCCTCGAGTCTCTGGTGGTTTTGACGAGCCTGGAAACCAGCTCTTTGAGGAAACCCATGGTATGTTGTTCCCAGGATCCAGGGTTTGCCAGTACTATTGGTATCAAGTAGTAATGGTGGACCAAATCCTTATATATGTTTAGCTTGTGGACTTCCCTGTGATCAGCAGCACCACCCTGCTGACCAGCACTAAATGGGATGTAGATGTTGGCCAGGGTAGATGGACGAGTTGAGATTAGTTGCTAGTGCAGGTAACATTGATGTACTTGCCATAACTGAGACATGGTTTAATTCGAAAAATCGGGACATGCAGCTGAATGTCACATTCAGGGATTTAAACTGTTCCAAGTAGATATAAGTATCGGCAAGGAGGGTGGGGTGGCACTCTATGTCCGAGATCGTTTAAATTGTTGCATAAAAAGGTGTATAAAGTCTGAAACAAATACTGAGTCTGTTTGGGTAGAATTTTCAGAGGGGCATGAAAAAAATGATTTTAGGTGTGATATACCGTTTCCCAAACTTAGATAGGGACCAAGGGAGACTACTTTGGGAGGAAATTGTTAAGACTGCAAGGCACGATAACGTAGTAATTCTAAGGGATATTAACTTTAGTCAGATTGTTTGGATTTTTTTTGACTGGGAATTTAGAATCTAATGACTTCTTAGAAGTAGTTCAGGATTGTTTTTTGAAGCAGTTTGTGACAGAACCTACAAGGGGAAATAACCTGCTTGACTTGGCTCTGGCAAACAAGGAAACCCTCGTTAATAATTTAGAATTACAGAGGAACTCGGCGCAAGCGACCACAAATCATTGAATGAAAGTATGATAGTAGAAACAATTCAGTAACGGTCCCAGATTTTCGCTTAGCAGATTACAATGGGCTTAGAGGACACTTATCATCTGTGGACTGGGGTAACGAAGAGAGCTATCAATATGAGAGTTTTCTAAACACTATACATGCTGCCCACATAACGTTTATCCCATATAAAGAAATTAGATCGAATAGAAATGATCCAAAATGGATGAATAATAGGTTCAAATAACTTTTAGGGCAGAAGAAAGGAATTTATAGGCGAATCAAAAGAAGTGAGGGTCATCTTATGAATCAGTATATTGACATTAAGAGGGACGTTAAAAAAGGAATAAGAAAGCTAAACGAGACTACGAAATTAAAGTTTCTAGGGATTCGAAAACTAACCCAAAAGTTTTTTTCCCAGATTTATAGATCAAAAGTTATAGATAAGATAGGTCCCCTTAAAAATAACTCTTCTCTATTTTTAATCAGTCTTAGGCCCGTTGTTGTTTATAATATATATCAATGACCTTGATGAGGGAATTACTAGTGATATGAGCAAATTCGCCGATGACACGAAGATAGGTAAGATAATTGATTCAAACGTAGATGTCAGGGAACTTCAGGAGGATTTAGACAAACTCAATTTCTGGACAGAAAAGTGGCAGATGCAGTTCAATGTAGATAAATGCAAGGTTCTGAAGCTCGGGAGTGTCCATAACCATAGCACTTATAAGTTAAATAACGTAGAACTTAGCCATACAGATTGCGAAAAGGACTTGGGGGTTATGGTAAGCAGCAACCTTAAACCAAGACAGCAATGCCTAAGTGTACGTAATTAGGCAAACAGATTACTGTGATATATATCAAGAAGTGTAAGCAACAGAAGTCCAGCGGTTATATTACAGCTTTATACATCATTAGTAAGGCCTCACCTGGATTACGCAGCCCAGTTCTGGTCTCTATATTACAGAATGGATATAAATTCGTTTGAAAATATTCAGCGTAGAATGACTAAATTAATACATAGCATTAGAAATCTTCCTTATGAAGAAAGATTGAAGACCCAAAAATTACATTCACTTGTAAGACGAAGAATGAGGGGGAGACATGATCGAGGTATATAAGTGGAAGATGGGAATTAACAAAGGGGATATAAATAAGGTTTTGAGGATATCTCTCCAAGAGAGAACCCGCAATAATGGATTCAAATTACATAAGTTTAGATTTCGAAAGGATATAGGAAAGTACTGGTTTGATAACTGGATAGTTGGTGAGTGGAACAGTCTGCCTAATAGGATTATCGAAGCTAAAACCTTGGGTAGTTTCAAATTTAGGTTAGATAAATACATGTTTGAGAGAGATTGGATTTGAGTGGGACTTGCACAAGAGTAAATAGAATTATCAAAGCTTATTGCTTTGGTAGCGTTTAGTCTGTTAGTGGGTTGGATTTGTGAAGGACTTGCCTAGTATGGGCCAGCAGGCCTTTTGCAGTGTTCCTCCTTTCTTATGTTCTTATGTACATTCACATACCAGGAGTGACCACTCTTCGTGGAACATGATGTGATCCCATCAGGGTAACTGGAAGGTGTATTTGGAGTGTTGGGTAGTAAAGATAACTTGAACAGTTCAGACTATGCAGACCGTGCGCTAAGTATAATGTGATCCTTTATTGACAACGTTTCGCCCACGCAGTGGGCTTTATCGAGTCACAAACAGATCTGTTATGGACACTCCCAAGCTTCAGAACCTTGCATTTATCTACATTGAACTGCATCTGCCACTTTTCTGA
Organism: Cherax destructor; assembly: GCA_009830355.1. NCBI lineage: Eukaryota > Metazoa > Arthropoda > Malacostraca > Decapoda > Parastacidae > Cherax > Cherax destructor. The sequence goes on from WNWK01004783.1 coordinate 119,458, forward strand.
CCAGGAATTGAGTCTGTCTAAATCCTCCTGAAGTTCCCTGACATCTACGTTTGAATCAATTATCCTACCTATCTTCGTGTCAACGGCGAATTTGCTCATATCACTAGTAATTCCCTCATCAAGGTCATTGATAAATGTTATAAACAACAACGGGCCTAAGACTGATTCTTGTGGAACACCACTTGTTACAGATCCCCACTCGGATTTAACCCCATTTATGCACACTCTCTGCTTCCTGTTGGTGAGCCATGACTCGATCCATGACAGCACTTTTCCCCCAATGCCATGAGCTGCCACTTTCTTTAACAGTCTCTGGTGCGGTACTCTATCAAAAGCCTTACTAAAATCTAAATAAACAATATCGAATTATTTATCGTGATCAACAGCCTCAAAAGCTTTACTGAAGAAGGTTAATAAATTAGATAGGCAGGAACGCCCCCTCGTGAATCCATGCTGAGTATCATTAATCAAATTATGGTTATCTAGATGGCTTCTAATAATATCAGCTATAATTGACTCTAGTAATTTGCCTACAATTGAGGTCAGGCTTATTGGGCGGTAATTTGACGGTAGTGACTTGTCCCTGCTTTAAAAATAGGAATTACATCTTCCACATATCAGACACTACACCTGTTTGAAGAGATAAATTAAAAATGTTAGATATTGGTTCACAGAGTTCCATTTTGCATTCCTTAAGAACCCCTGCAAAAAGCTCATCAGGACCCGGCAATTTATTTTGTTTCAGTCGGTCTACTTGTTTCATAACCATTTCGCTAGTGACTGTGATATTACATAATTTATCTTCTTCAGGGACTCTATAAAAATTAAATTATTGGAATATTATTAGTGTCTTCCTGTGTGAAAACCGAGAGAAAATAATGATTAAAAATAGAGCACATATCATTCTCCTTGTCAGTAAGATACCCAGAGTTATTTTTAAGGGGACCTTTCTTATCCCTAACTTTTGCTCTATAAACCTGGAAAAAACTTTTTGGGTTAGTTTTTGAATCCCTAGCATCTTTAATTTCATAGTCCCTTTTAGCTTGTCTTATACCCTTTTTAGCGTCCCGCTTAATGTCGGTATACTGATTTATAAGATGACCCTCACCTCTATTTATGCGCCTATAAATTCCTTTCTTCTGCCCTAAAAGATATTTGAGCCTATAATTCATTCATTTTGGGTCATTTCTACTTTATCTAATTTATTTATATGGGATAAATGTACTGAATTATCCCTACTATCATACATCCATTCAATGCTGAAGGTAATTGACTTGTGGTCGCTTGTGCCAAGTTCCTCTGTAATTTTTAAATTATTAACAAGGGATTCCTTGTTTGCCAGAACCAAGTCAAGTAGGTTATTTCCCCTTGTAGGTTCTGTCACAAACTGCTTCAAAAAACAATCCTGAACAACTTCTAAAAAGTCGTTAGATTCTAAATTCCCTGTCAAGAAATTCCAATCAATCTGACTAAAGTTAAAGTCCCCTCGAATTACTATGTTATCGTGCCTTGTGGCCTTAACAATTTCCTCCCAAAGTAGTCTCCCTTGTTCCCTATCTAAGTTTGGAGGACGGTATATCACGCCTAAAATCAATTTTTCACACCCCTCTGAAAATTCTATCCAGACAGACTCTGTATGTATTATTTCAGACTTTATGCCCGTTTTTATGCAACAATTTAAATGATCATGCACATAGAGTGCCACCCCACCACCCTTCCCGATAATTCTGTCTACTTGGAACAATATAAAACCCTGAATGTGACATTCAGCAGGCATGTTCCGATTTTTCATATTAAACCATGTCTCAGTTATTGCAAAAATATCAATATTACCTGCACTAGCAACTAATCTCAACTCGTCCATCTTATTCCTAGCACTACAACTATTAGTGTAAAATACATATAAAAAAAAATTCTCTTTACCCTTCCTGCTCATTTCTGTATTTCCACTATACCTATTACAGTTCTTGTCACCTAGTGCCACTGGCTTTCCAATATCCATCTTATTCTGTGTATTACTGTTTTTTCCCCATAACCCATACCACTAACTTTTTCTAGTTTAAAGCCCTAACAGCTCTCTCCACTGCAGTTGCCAGTGCACCCACCCGAGACCTAGATAAGTGAACCCCATCCCTGGCATGCATGTCATTTCTGCCATAGAAGAGGTCCCAGTTGTCAATGAATGTTACTGCATTTTCCTTACAGTATTTGTCCAGCCAGCAATTGACACCAATTGCCCTGGACAACCATTTATTTCCAACACCTCTCCTTGGCAAAATTCCACATATGACAGGGTTCCCACCCTTCTTCCTAATTTTGCTGACCTATACCTGCTAGTCAGGTCCTCACTCCTACGTCTGCCAACATCGTTGCCTCCAGCACTGAGACAGATAATAGGATTGCTCCCATTACCTCTCATGATGTCGTCCAGACGGCTAACAATATCCTCCATCCCAGCCCCAGGAAAGCAAACCCTCTGTCTCCTACTTCTATCTTTCAAACAGAAGTCCCTATCCATGTACCTAATCTGACTATCCCCGACAAGAACAATGTTCTTACCTTCCTTTGTGTCGTTCGTGGTGATGATCCTAGTAGTCAACTCACATTCATCGGATAGGACGGAGAATGGGTTCGATGTTTCCACAACATTCTCCTGGGTCTTCGTTGTTTCTACCTCTCCATCCGTCCTCTTGATCCTTAACTTTGTCCCATGCATTCCAGCCACTGTCCATGTTCCTTTCTTGACTTGAGGATTCACAACAGGAGGATTACTACGAATCCTCTTGTTTTCCTCAGTCAGTCGCTGTATGTCAAGCTTAGCTACCCTCAGTTCTTCCTTCAGCTGCTGGTATAGTAGCTCAAGAGAGGACATCTTCAGATTCACAGAGAGCACACAAGACACGTCTTCACTGAGTTAAGTCAGGTCCACCACTCCAGTTAAGTCAGGTCCAAAAGGAGAGCTCTCTCTCCCTTGCACACCTTGCACCTCTAACTTCGCTGCACCAGTCTTTCCCATGATGGGTCTATACCAAATGGACTGTTTGTAAGCCAATATTTCAGTTTGTCTCATCTGCGCAGAAGGTATCCCACATGCTGGTGCCAGTAGTGTAGCTGGGATCATCTACTATAGCCAGACTTTATTTCTGTTCTGATAGAATTTCCTTCCCCGGCTCTGTGGCAGTCTGAGAGGCTGTGAGAATGTACAATCCGCCAAATCTGACAGGAAGTGTCTTGCTCCCACTGCGATTTGTGTAGGGAAAGGTTTAGGAATTTCCAATATGAACTTTAAAAGGGATTGGGGCTGACAAAAGATGAAGAGCATTATAAAAAGTAATCGAGCTTAAAGAGAAATAGGCACCTAGTAGTAGATAAATGTCAGTTTCCATTTGTATAAACTAAAAAAAAATTCCAAGGAGAGTGCAGTCAGTAGGATCAACGACCTTGACTCCTCGCAGGGCAGCTGAGACTTGTTCGATGGTATGTTTAGTGAAGGACTTCATTTCGTTGTTCCAGGGTTGAGAGAGAGAGAGAGAGAGAGGTCTTTATGTTCTCCTTGCTCTTTGATAGTTCTGATGTGTTCCCGCTAGTGCACCCTCATGCAAGAGCCAGATAATGAGCTCGCTGCTCAGACCTTCGCTGACCTTTTTAATGGCCAATCAGAGACAGAGTGTGTGGGGGGTTGGGGATTAAGAGGGTTTCCTTGTTGGACACCTTCACGTATTTTGTGATTATTTTTGCTGCATACAATTTTCTAATAATGTTTCTACAGTATCTTTAAATCAATAAATATCTTAAACCTGGTTAAAGTATCAACACAGACGTCTGTTACGTGCTCATCCACTTTATTGTCTGTATATATGTACCCTGTACTTGTGCTGTTGCTTCTTTACGTAAACACACTTTGCAAAAGATGATGTTATGAGGACAGCTGTGGCTCTGTGTAGAGCTTGATAAAGCTCTACACCGAGGCACACCCTGGCTGTGGCTCGGCATAGAGCTTGATAAAGCTCTACACCGAGCCACACCCTGGCTGTATAAAAGCTTGTTGTGTAACGTGTCTTTACTCCAATATTGTGGGCAGCACATTCTATGGATCCTGGACTTCTTACAATAATGTGCCTCTAACTCTCCGTCTTTCCTCTTCTTCTTTGTCGTCTTCATTCTTTGGGAAGCCCTAAACTTGTAAGGGCCATGCACCACCTGAGTAATCATATGTAATCCGGTTTGATTCGAGGAAGGAGAGCATAGCTCTAATTTTTTGGATCAAGAGCCCTTAACTAGCAATAAGGAGGCCCTCCTTGAATGTTCATGCTACTATAGTGTTCGTCCCCTGCACTGGTACATTTATGTAAGCATCTACTGTGTTGGCACTCATTCCTGGCACCTTGTGACACTACAACTGACTTGCTCTTTTACCCACCGTGTACCGAACAGTTTTTCTTGCAATACAATAGATGTTACAAACACCAGAAGATGGCTTCTGGTGCTGAGGTTCAAGGAGGGACTTACCTGATCACCATTTCACCAAAAACAGAGGATTCAATCCCATGGCAAACCAGTCATCAAACTAGCAGGCTAGTGAGCTACCCAGCGTAGCATGCGTCACTTGCATCATACAGGCTAGTGCGTTGTCCACTGTAGCATGCGTCAGTTGCGTTATGCACTTGCTCTCCACCTACCACTGTCGTAGTGTACACACAGGGAAGGCTCTCCACCTACCACTGTCGTAGTGTACACACAGGGAAGGCTCTCCACCTACCACTGTCGTAGTGTACACACAGGGAAGGCTCTCCACCTTCCTCTGTCGTAGTGTACACACAGGGAAGGCTCTCCACCTACCACTGTCGTAGTGTACACACAAGGAAGCTCCACCACATGTTAGCTGCCAGGTACACAGCATTGCAGCCTCTTAGTAGAGCTGCATTATTCAAGCATGTGCAAAGGTTCTCTATCAATGAATATATGGCCATATATGTTATCAGTAAATATATCGTGAAGGTAATATTGATGCTGATGGCAAGTATAAAGTATAAATGTTGTTATTACTATTATTATTATTATTACTATTACTATTATTATTATTATTATTATTATTATTATTATTATTATTATTATTATAATTATTATTATTATTATTATTATTAATGTAGAAGAGCTTAACCCATAGAAATCATTAAGCACCTACGGAATGGGAGGTAATCAGCCTTGATCCAAGGAAGTGGAGGGTACCTCCAGTTCCCTGGTTGAAGAGCTGGTCACCAGGGGCCAGGAGTGGCTGAGCAACACAGTGCTGGTACTAACACAACTCTGACGTTGCAGGTCGCTTTACCGATGACGGCTCATTGATCTATCAGAAGGTGTGAGGTGGAAGGTTCCCTCACCATCTGCCGTCAGTACCACCACCTTGGCTGCTCCAGTGTAGGCCGGCTGCACACCTACCTGCAGATGGTCTCAGGGATAATCGCCCCATCCCTCCGCGGCCAGGTCTCAGACCAGGCCTCCTGCCAGGAGACCCGCCACAACTGCCTTGTCACCACTCCCTCACAACTATGTCACCACCTTCACCACCTCACAACCATTACCCGCCTCTCGTGGTTATCAATCGCAGTTTCTTCTTCTATGGGCTTCCTTTCTAAGTTTCACATACGCCTTTTACCATTTCGTAAGACAACTCTGTACATTGTTTTTCAGTCATGGTATCATAAAAGTACGAATATACTAGCATAAAATCTGTGAATATATGAAATGACACTAGATATGTATTTTATAGCATGTATCAGTATTTTTGGAAGTAATGTGTCGTTGCATCCTGCACAAGTGCTGGCAATGCATATTTAAAGCAACTTTGGCAATATACTCAGAACAGCTGCTGGATTTTGTGAGACAATATATACATATTGCGATATATAAAATTTGTTACTGTGTATGAGAAATGTTACTGTATTACAAACAACAATGGTGCGAAAATACAGACTCGCACATCTTCACTGGACATGTGTTTGGTACAATACCTTTCAGTCGGACGACCAAACAAAATTCACATTATAGTCCCCATATTTTTTTTGTAAGAAATATTACCTGTATTACAAAGCATTTTGTTGCAGCTGACAATTCAGCAGTGACCAACCACCTCCAGCGATCATTTGGCAGTGACCAACCACCTCCAGCGATCATTTGGCAGTGACCGGGGCCACACCGCAGGATATTAACCAGTCCTGGGTTGTAGTGACTTAACATAGTATCAGTTTGTGGCAATCGGTCCATATCGAAGAATAATAACTACTAAAATATTGACTATTAAACCAAAGTGCAAAGTGACTTGATCAAAGCACATAAATAGTGGGTCTTGGACCAATCCAGGTTATTAAGCTAGTTGTTGTTATCCCGTGGCACCTCGAGGAGCATAGCCACTAAGATGGGCAGGTGCTGATGTTGCCCTGGGTGGCCAACACTGGGTGGCCAACACTGGGTGGCCAACACTGAGTGGCCAACACTGGGTAGCCAGCCCTGGATGGCCAGCACTGGGTGACCATTACTTTGTGGCCAGAAGCCAGTAAGGTTCATGGAACTACATCAACACCTCCAGAGACCTTCACATCAACACCTCCAGGGACCTTCACATCAACACCTCCAGGGACCTTCACATCAACACCTCCAGGGACCTTCACATCAACACCTCCAGGGACCTTCACATCAACACCTCCAGGGACCTTCACATCAACATTATCAACAACTTTCGTCTTCAGATCTACATTTGTATCTTTTTCAAGTATAATACCTCAGTGTTTTGTGTTGTTTGTTAATTTAGGTTGTAATTTGTTTAGGAGGTGTAAGTAATAATTTATATTTATTATCAAACCTATTTAAAGTTCTGCATATAATTACTATCAGTGGTTAAGATCATTTGAATCAGAACTTACGTGACAGTCTTTGTGATAAATGTTCAGCATTCAAGTACTTCCCATTTAATGTATTTTCATCGTATCGGATTTTACCATAAATATCACTAACGCAAACACTGCAGCCACCATACTCTTGTTCCTCAGTTTTCGATTCACAAGTTTGTCTGTAGGAATTTAAACTCGACGTCTCCTCCTAAACCCATGTTATTAACCACATTAATCAGTATTATTAACCACCAGTATTAGTACGAGACTGCCCAACGCCATGAAGAATATTCCACCTAAACCACGAACTTTGTTTTGTGTGAATATGATAGTGATAATAAGTTAAAGGAAAACAGCTGTGCTAAAAAAAAAAAAAAAATAAAGAAATGAACTTTAATATTCTTCGTAAAAAAAAAAAATAAGTAAAATTATTTTACTACCATTTTTCATATTATATTAAAATGAAAACTATTACATTGTCTAAAAAACAGACTCGTATATCTCTTCAGTTGTTTATGTAGGTTAAAAATGGCATTATGTAGGAGGAAATGTGTTTCTTTATACTGTAGTGCCTTGTTGTACAGCACTATAAATGTTAAACAGTGCCATGTTGTATAAGACTGCCACATGTTTTATAAGACTGCCACATGTTGCATACAACTGCCACATGTTGTATAAGACTGCCACATGTTGCATACGACTGCCACATGTTGCATACGACTGCCACATGTTGTATAAGACTGCCACATGTTGTATAAGACTGCCACATGTTGTATAAGACTGCCACATGTTGTATAAGACTGCCACATGTTGTATAAGACTGCCACATGTGGTATAAGACTGCCACATGTTGTATAAGACAGCCACATGTTGTATAAGACTGCCACATGTTGTATAAGACTGCCACATGTGGAACATTTGCTGCTCCAACACATATTGAGCGCTGTACGTGTCATACTGAGCGCTCTACGTGTCATACTGAGCGCTGTACGTGTCATACTGAGCGCTGTACGTGTTACCTTGTGTGCCAGTGTTCCTAGTTACGAACAGGTGTGTTCTTACACCTCTGTCTAACAGCGTAATCTTTATGGATCCTAAAAATGAAATGATAGCAAGTCAAATTAATTTGGATTTATTACAATTTTTTTGCTTGAACTTATAGACACATACTCCCTGTATTAGCCAGTAACACCACTGGAATTTTAGCATGTATCCTACTCAGTAATAGTCTTTGAATTTGCTGGTATACTTGCAAGTATCAAGATGAACCCTCCTGAAAGAGATTATCTGCATTTATATTATCCAAGACATTTATTCGTAGCCAAGAAGCTCTGGTGAGTTTCACAGTTGGTCATTGAGAAAGTAGAAACGCGTACTGGTTTTAGAAAGTACATTCATATTTAACTCAGCTGGTTTCTTGACAATGAAAGAGGATCCTGAGAATATTGAACTCATTCTGGCGATTAGTTATGGTCTTTAACTCGTAGAAGCTTTTGAACTTTATCTATACCTTATGCTATCAATCTATAATACTCTTTAAAACTCTATAGTTAATCAGACATGCTTGTTGATTACAGTGGTGGCACTATACGTGTATACAACTAAAACAGTTACTCCGGAATATAGATGTGGTGGTCCGATATCTTCTTAATTTGTATTGTTTCTTTGATTGATGTCAGTGTATTGGCCGCTCTTGCGTTAGTGTGGTTCAGTCTTCCTGCAGTCTTCACTAATTATGAAGAATGTATACAAATTGTCTACCAACTTCTGGAGAAAACCTTAGTCGCCTCTCCTTTTTACAAAGCCTTTAACGAAAATTTCATAGTGATATGGTAGAGTAGTATACTAAGAGGTAATGGGTGTTTCAGAACAACTCCATTTTCTTGTCATTGCCTTCGGTATTTCAAAGAAAGCATGCACTTCTATTTTTAATGAGCATTATATCACCCTTCATCATTGTGTTTTGAAGAGGCATTTCTAAAACTTTGATTGTGATAAACTTCCTGTCTTCTTAAATATTGTGATTTTTTTTTCCATACAGTTCTAGTGTAGGTTGCGAAATTAACTTTGTGCAATATATGGACAGGTTTTCTGGTAACACTTATTTTGTTTAGCGACATTCATGGTTGTTTTAAAGTAACACCCCGTCACACGGATGATACCCACGTATTTTAAACCAGTGTTTTGGAAAATGGTATCTCAGTTCACATATAAAGTTTATAAACTTGGTTGTATTGCAAATGTTCACTAATCTTTTCTTTTAAGCTATTGTGAAAGTTCCAGTTAAGTTTACTTAAATTTACGAATATTTAAAGAAAATATATATTTAGACGTCAACTTTAAAACTGATGCCTATGTTACCATTGTATGCATTGGTGGCTAAAATATGTGTACAAGTGCACTGAGAAGCGGTAAGGGTATATAAGTATGAATATGATGATCAACAGTGTATTTTGAATAACAAAATTCTATACAAAATGGGACGAGTTATGCACCAGAGAGAGGTGTAAAAAATAAGTCACTTTCTTCCAACAGTTTTTAAGGTTGGAACACGTCTATTAATATAGGGCAGGGAGTGGGGGGGAGGGGAGGTAGTAAGGTGATTAAAAATCTGAGACATGTATCGTAGAACCATGTACCCCGTCCTCCCAGTCTCTCCTATATCTCTTCCTTCATTATCTTCTATGTTAATTTTCAATAAAGTGTTACGTTATATCAGGTTGTATTTGTACTCCTCTCACTAATTTATTTTTAAATGAGTTAAGGAGTAAGCCAGTGGAAGGCCTCGGTCAGATGACCAAAAGCTGCAGTGGCGGGTCATCATGTGACTAAAGACACCTATAAACACTTGTCCTGTTTCCTGACAGATCTTACCTAAACTAACCTACGAGTTAGACTTTAGAATTGTAAGACAGAAACAAGTGAATGGACAGTTCAAGTTAGTTTTCTTCTGGTGAGATGATACATACTTATGAACAGCAGCACCTACACTCGTGTGTCTCATTCAACACAAGGAGCAGCACCTACACTCGTGTGTCTCATTCAACACAAGGAGCAGCACCTACACCCGTGTGACTCACTCAACACAAGGAGCAGCACCTACACCCGTGTGACTCATTCAACACAAGGAGCAGCACCTACACCCGTGTGACTCATTCAACACAAGGAGCAGCACCTACACCCGTGTGACTCATTCAATACAACGAGCAGCACCTACAAACGTGTGACTCATTCAACACAAGGAGCAGCACCTACACCCGTGTGACTCATTCAACACAAGGAGCAGCACCTACACTCGTGTGACTCATTCAACACAAGGAGCAGCACCTACACTCGTGTGACTCATTCAATACAACGAGCAACACCTACAAACGTGTGACTCATTCAACACAAGGAGCAGCACCTACACCCGTGTGACTCATTCAACACAAGGAGCAGCACCTACACTCGTGTGACTCATTCAACACAAGGAGCAGCACCTACACCCGTGTGACTCATTCAACACAAGGAGCAGCACCTACACCCGTGTGACTCATTCAATACAAGGAGCAGCACCTACACCCGTGTGACTCATTCAACACAAGGAGCAGCACCTACACCCGTGTGACTCATTCAACACAAGGAGCAGCACCTACACCAGTGTGACTCATTCAACACAAGGAGCAGCACTTACACTCGTGTGACTCATTCAACACAAGGAGCAGCACCTACACCCGTGTGACTCATTCAACACAAGGAGCAGCACCTACACCCGTGTGACTCATTCAACACAAGGAGCAGCACCTACACCCGTGTGACTCATTCAACACAAGGAGCACCACCTACACCCGTGTGACTCATTCAACACAAGGAGCAGCACCTACACCCGTGTGACTCATTCAATACAAGGAGCAGCACCTACACCCGTGTGACTCATTCAACACAAGGAGCAGCACCTACACCCGTGTGACTCATTCAACACAAGGAGCAGCACCTACACCCGTGTGACTCATTCAACACAAGGAGCAGCACCTACACCCGTGTGACTCATTCAATACAACGAGCAGCACCTACAAACGTGTGACTCATTCAACACAAGGAGCAGCACCTACACCCGTGTGACTCATTCAACACAAGGAGCAGCACCTACACTCGTGTGACTCATTCAACACAAGGAGCAGCACCTACACCCGTGTGACTCATTCAATACAACGAGCAGCACCTACAAACGTGTGACTCATTCAACACAAGGAGCAGCACCTACACCCGTGTGACTCATTCAACACAAGGAGCAGCACCTACACTCGTGTGACTCATTCAACACAAGGAGCAGCACCTACACCCGTGTGACTCATTCAACACAAGGAGCAGCACCTACACCCGTGTGACTCATTCAATACAAGGAGCAGCACCTACACCCGTGTGACTCATTCAACACAAGGAGCAGCACCTACACCCGTGTGACTCATTCAACACAAGGAGCAGCACCTACACCCGTGTGACTCATTCAACACAAGGAGCAGCACCTACACCTGTGTGACTCATTCAACACAAGGAGCAGCACCTACACCCGTGTGACTCATTCAATACAAGGAGCAGCACCTACACTCGGGTGACTCATTCAACACAAGGAGCAGCACCTACACTCGTGTGACTCATTCAACACAAGGAGCAGCACCTACACCCGTGTGACTCATTCAATACAAGGAGCAGCACCTACACCCGTGTGACTCATTCAACACAAGGAGCAGCACCTACACCCGTGTGACTCATTCAACACAAGGAGCAGCACCTACACCCGTGTGACTCATTCAATACAAGGAGCAGCACCTACACTCGTGTGACTCATTCAATACAAGGAGCAGCACCTACACCCGTGTGACTCATTCAACACAAGGAGCAGCACCTACACCCGTGTGACTCATTCAACACAAGGAGCAGCACCTACACTCGGGTGACTCATTCAATACAAGGAGCAGCACCTACACTCGGGTGACTCATTCAACACAAGGAGCAGCACCTACACCCGTGTGACTCATTCAACACAAGGAGCAGCACCTACACCCGTGTGACTCATTCAACACAAGGAGCAGCACCTACACCCGTGTGACTCATTCAACACAAGGAGCAGCACCTACACCCGTGTGACTCATTCAACACAAGGAGCAGCACCTACTGTGGTATTTTTTACATTGGTAGAACGTCAACTTGTACAGTAAAATGTGACACTGTATTTATCTTTGTTGCTGGGTCAACTTTCTGCAGCCACGATTCACAAAGTTCCTCTGACACGATCCAGTGTTCTACCACCATGGAGATGTTTGGGATAAATTGTTGTGTAAATAATTATATATTGCCCCAGAGGAGCGTATTACCCAAATATTCAGTCAGTAGATAAAGACTGAACTGATACTCACTGGGTTAGATTTAAAAGGCCGCACCTAACTGCCGTTTTATAGGACAGTTTTGAACCCCTTGCAACACAAGAACTGCGCAGTCCCCTGCATAACAAGTTAATTCAAAACCTACCTTGCTCTATGTAACGTGAGCTATGGTGTTGTTGGCACCTTACGACAGGCATCGGTGTCTTTATTGCAGAACGTCGCTAATGAATGTCACCCTCTTGTCTGATGATGTTACACTCACGATTGTCATTATACGTTCTTCAATACTTGGATTTTTGCAGTAGTTACTACCAGAAGCTGCGCACACTTCTCTCTTATATACCACTATTTTGGATTGTCACTTTCACTAAACGTGCTGGAACAGAGTTCTTATCCGTTAACCCGGCGTTAGTGGAGATTGATAGAGTCAGATAGAGGTCGAGGGCGCACTATAAATGTCCCTTTGTTAGGTCAAAGCACTCGCAGAAACAGCCTCCCCTCCCGCGGTTTTAGTTCAGTGTGATCTGCTTTGCCCTCGCTGGCCCCTGTTTGCCCTGTATCGCTGACCTAAGTACTATTTCCCTACTTGCTTAATGCTGCAACAATTTGTGTTCAATCACTTTATTAAGGTGTTTGAATTTACGTCTGAGTTGCTCAGGTTTGAAATAAGTAGGATCCTCTATGATTTCTTTATCATTCATGGGAGGAACAGGTTCGAGCCTTCTGCCATGTAGTAAATGAGATGGACTTAACATTTCTAAATTGTCCAGATCATCGGTAACATACGTTAAAGGTCTGTTGTTGACTCTATTTTCTATTTCAGTTACAACTGTACGAAATTCTTCTAAGCCGATTCTCTGACGATGAAGAGTCTTCCTTAAACAACGTTTTATAATGCCTATCATTCTTTCGTAAAAT
>WNWK01004784.1:0-17500 GCA_009830355.1 Cherax destructor
AAAGGGGACAAAAGAGAGTGCAAAAATTATAGGGGAATAAGTCTGTTGAGTGTACCTGGTAAAGTGTATGGTAGAGTTATTATTGAAAGAATTTAGAGTAAGACAGAAAGCAGGATAGCAGATGAACAAGGGGCTTTAGGAAAGGTAGGGGGTGTGTAGACCAAGTGTTTACAGTGAAACATATAGGTGAACAGTATTTGGATAAGGGTAAAGAGGTTTTTGTGGCATTTATGGATTTGGAAAAGGCGTATGATAGGGTGGATAGGGGGGCAATGTGGCAGATGCTGCAGGTGTATGGAATAGGAGGTAGGTTACTGAAAGCAGTGAAGAGTTTTTATGAGGATAGTGAGGCTCAAGTTAGAGTGTGTAGGAGGGAAGGGGACTATTTCCCAGTAAAAGTGGGCCTTAGACAAGGATGTGTGATGTCACCGTGGTTGTTCAATATATTTATAGATGGGGTTGTAAGAGAAGTGAATGCGAGTGTCTTGGCAAGAGGTGTGGGGTTAAAAGATAAAGAATTAAATACAAAGTGGGAGTTGTCACAGTTGCTTTTGCTGATGACACTGTGCTTTTGGGAGATTCTGAAGAGAAGTTGCAGAGGTTGGTGGATGAATTTGGTAGGGTGTGTAAAGAAGAAAATTGAAAGTGAATATAGGAAAGAGTAAGGTGATGAGGATAACAAAAAGATTAGGTAACGAAAGATTGGATATCAGATTGGAGGGAGAGAGTATAAAGGAGGTGAATGTATTCAGGTATTTGGGAGTGGACATGTCAGCAAATGGGTCTATGAAGGATTAGGTGAATCATAGAATTGATGAGGGGAAAAGGGTGAAAGGAGCACTTCGGAGTCTGTGGAGACAAAGAACTTTGTCCGTGGAAGTAAAGAAGGAATGTATGAGAGTATAGTTATACCAACACTCTTATATGGGTGTGAAGCATGGGTGATGAATGTTGCAACGAGGAGAAGGCTGGAGGCAGTGGAGATGTCATGTCTGAGGTCAATGTGTGGTGTGAATATAATGCAGAGAATTCGGAGTTTGGAAATTAGGAGGAGGTGTGGGATTACCAAAACTATTATCCAGAGAGCTGAGGAGGGGTTGTTGAGGTGGTTCGGACATGTAGAGAGAATGGAACGAGACAGAATAACTTCGAGAGTGTATAATTCTGTAGTGGAGGGAAGGCGGGTAGGGGTCGGCCTAGGAAAGGTTGGAGGGAGGGGTAAAGGAAGTTTTGTGTGCGAGGGCTTGGACTTCCAGCAAGCATATGTGAGCGTATTTGATAGGAGTGAATGGAGACAAATGGTTTTTAATACTTGACGTGCTGTTGGAGTGTGAGCAAAGTAACATTTATGAAGGGATTCAGGGAAACCGGCAGGCCGGACTTGAGTCCTGGAGATGGGAAGTACAGTGCCGGCACTCTGAAGGAGGGGTGTTAATGTTGCAGTTTATAACTGTAGTGTAAAGCACCCTTCTGGCAAGACAGTGATGGAGTGAATGATGATGAAAGTTTTTCTTTTTCGGGCCACCCTGCCTTGGTGGGAATCGGCCGATGTGTTAATAAAAAAAAAAAAAAATATATATATATATATATATATATATATATATATATGTCGTGCCGATTAGGTAAAACTGGTCAATTAGCAAGAACTCATCTAAAATTAAGTCATTTCTAAAATTTTCTCTTATACGTTTAAAGATATATTTTTTTCATTTATGTTAATGTAAGAATTTATAATTTTGTACCAAGAGAAACTTTGAAAACCTACCTAACCTTATTATAACAAGCGCAATTTAATTTAGCCTAACCCAACTAAATATATTTTAGATACGTTAACATTAATTTAATAATAAACAAACACAATGAAATATATTTTTTTCGTTACGTTCAGAATGATTTTGGCGAAATTATTGCATACACAAATTTTCCCTTCTCTTATATGGCAAGGTGAGCATTGCTATTTAAGCCAAAATCGCAAGTTTTACCTAATCGGCGACATATATATATTATAATATATATATATATATATATATATATATATATATATATATATATATATATATATATATATATATATATATATATATATATATATATATATATATATATATATATATTAGTATATATATATATATATATATGAGATGCAAAATTTGTTTGAGAAATTTCCTCACTGGGAAAATACAACATCATCGTCATCTCCTGCTTAAAGGATCGAAGTGAGTGACTTGATGTTTGAAGATTAAGTTAATGTTAATATTTATTTCACGCTAACTGGCCGTCTCCCAGCTCGAGTTAGCATCGTAACTGAGGTAATAACTTTGCTGCAAAAGTTTCGTTTTTTTCTCCCCACGAGCAAAGTTTGCTAGGGAGGTGTAATAAGATGCAAATTTTTAGTATGATTATCCTCTTGCTCCTCCTCCTTTTCCTCCTTGCCCTCCTCCTTCCTCCTCCCCTCCTTTCTTAATCCTCCTCTTCCTCCTTATCCTTCTTGTCCTCATCCACCTCTTATTCCTTCTCTTCTTCCTTCTCCTCCTCTTTCTACTCCACCTTTCCCTCCACCAAAATAAAGTTATTGCATGAGGTAATAGATTGCAAGCCATAAATTGCTCAGATCATTGAGAGAACTACAGCAGGTCTACAACAACTATAGATGCAGATCCTAATGTCAGGCTACACTGTAGATCTTATTGTATCTGAGAGGCTAGTATTTATATATACATACTTAACAGGTAGGTCAGCTAAATTCATGCAGTAGGCAGCTACCTCCCACTTAGTTCACATGCACAGGACAAGGCCCAGTAGTCAGGGTGGAGCTCTAACTTATGTCTCTTATACCTGTTGCTCCTGTTCGCCTAGCAGTAAATAGGTACAGGGTTAGTCTGCTCTTGTTAATGGCATCTCGGGTTAATTAAGGGAGGAGTGGTAGTATAATTCACATATGACCTGGCTTTGAAATATATATATATATATATATATATATATATATATATATATATATATATATATATATATATATATATATATATATATATATATATATATATATATATATATATGCTCATATATATATATAAGCATATATATATATGCTTATATATTCAACCAAAAATATGTTGGTTCTCCTTACCATGAACACTTGGTTGATATGCCTTCCTTTCTTAAGAATTTTAATATCAAAGTTGTATTTAAAAATCTTGATACAGTAAAAGACTTTTGATAAAAATTCCCCCAAAATGCTGACGGATGTGTCTATAAGATTCCCTGTAAAATATGCGATAAAGTTTATTATGGTCAAACTGGTAAAAGTCTTGAACTAAGATTAAAACAACATAAATATAGTATTAGAACTGGACAAGATTATAATGCTCTATTTATTCATGTGAGAGACTTTAACCATCCAATTGATTTTCAAAATGCTGAGAAGGTTGTATCAAGCAAGTCCATGGTTGAGAGGAATATAATAGAATCATGTTTCATTAAAAGCAGTTTTGAAAATAATATGAATATTTATTTTAGTTTATATAAATTGGATTCATTTATAATTAATAAAATTTGGGAAGAATTTAATGATAAATTGGACTAATCTTAATTCTTGGGAAGAGTTTCAGGTCCTTTCTTATGTTCCTCTTCACAGAGTCGTGCGTTGTTACGCTACTGTGAGGTGTAGTCTTTGTTAGTGTGATGTGACTGTGAGGTGTCCTTTTATAAGCCTTCTTGTCATGTTTCCTTTTATAGTTCCTTGATAATGTGAGTAGTCACGAAAGCGCTTGGAATTCTTCTATTTTTCATAGTGGTTGTCTTGCATACATATATATATATATATATATATATATATATATATATATATATATATATATATATATATATATATATATATATATATATATATATATATATATATATATATATATATAATTTATATATATATATATATATATATATATATATATATATATATATATATATATATATATATATATTTATATATATATATATATATATATATATATATATATATATATATATATATATATATATATATATATACTATATATACATGATTTCCCATAAAAGCGTTCAAATCATAATACTATTTAAACTAAATTAATTATATGCTATTTACACTGAAACTCCAGACTCGTAGCTCCAGGCTGAAACAATATGGTTAAACATTACAGATAACCACGAGCCTTCATAATTATGAATGTTAGGACATAGTGTCATCAGTACTGATCACATACACACGATAGGCTTTGGGCTATAAACTACATATAAATAGAGAAATTAAATTCATATAAAATTCATGTTTAGGATGGAAATGCTTAATAGTCACGTGTTAAATTAATGTTTTTTTAATAGAAGTTACAAATAAGTAATCGGTGTTGAACTTTGAGTGTTCACTCGAAATAAGAACATCTTTTTTACAAATTTTAATTTACAACTAACAGTGATACTATATTCGTAAGGAAATTTAACACAGCTGTCGTCAATGAGATGATCTCTACGCAGATCAAAAAGCAAGAATATTACTTTCTTAATCTTGGGTAACCTCTTAATTAAGATTGCAATTGCCACAACGTAAAGTAAAAAAAACCCACCAAGTTTTGAACTCATATATAATAAAATCATGATACTTTTTCAGTTTAAAAATTGAAGTTTGTCAGAAAACGCTTGAAAAAGTCCTGAATCTCGAAATATGCATATTTTTCTATATTTTTAAATGTTTCGAGACGGTGAAAAGCTGCATAGTAATGACCATAACAGAATTTGAGTTGAAATTAACGCAAAAATGTCTACTCAAGCCATTATTATTTATACCTGACTCCAGAGCAACACACTTGGTATGCATTGAGACCCAAAGGCAAAAAACATAATAAACACTGGTCAGTGGGTTGCCTGGAATATCCACCGGGTATAATGGACACAATCTCCGGGACAACGAAATTTTTTTACTGCCCCAAAAAATCTAAAGTAAGCCCAAAAAAAAACTGATAATTAAACTGCTAAATCAAACCTAAAAAAAATAGCTTTAATCGAAATATTTGGCTCTTGTTCAATGTAATGGTTCCATTGTTACTTTTACATTGTATATATTGCAATTATTTATCTACAGATCTGATTTGTGAGGCTATGAATATGAGAATGCGTAAGAACTATAAACAATATACGTAATCCAGTCTCGGTAAATGGGAAATCTACCCAACTGGATCACTATACATACGGTAACGTAGATGTAGACAGTGAGATGATTGGTAATCTGTCTTTCCCATGAACTCCCATATACCAGCTTCTTTTCCTTCTTAAATTTTTTCCTCATTATTCCGTTAATGTTGGCCATATTTAGATCTACTTTCCCTTCAAATTTCACCGTGTTCCCTCCCCCACCTGTTTTTCGTCTCTCCATCCTCCACACCTTCTCTCTCTCTCTCTCTCTCTCTCTCTCTCTCTCTCTGTAGGTTGTATATTCAGCACACAATTCATCCTTCTGTTCTAATGCTGTGTTAGCTTTGGCTGTTTTTTTTTTTCTCCAGGAACCTCGTCTACCTTAATTACGACCTCCTTTTTTGGGCAAAAATTTTGCTGAGGCAAATCTTGTTAAACAACAACAACAACAATAATAATAATAATAATAATAATAATAATAATAATAATAATAATAATAATACTTAATAATAATAATAATAATAATAATAATAATAAATAATAATAATAATAATAATAAATAATAATAATAATAATAATAATAATAATAATAATAATAATAATAATAATAATAATAATAATAATAATAATAATAATAAAATTAATAATAATATTATTAGTAGTAGTAGTAGTAGTATTAGTATTAGTATTATTATAGAAAGTTCTATTATTTAATAGAAAAGACGATTAAAAAATAATTGTATGGCTAAAAAATGTTGGGTGTTTAATGACTGGTATTATAGATGTTGCTAGGGTAATAATTCTTACTTCTTTTTCCTCCTTCAGCTGTATTAGCTTTCCACAGGCTATCTATTTTGTTTTTATAATTTGTAAAGTTCTCTAAACTCGTCTGTCCTCAATATTTTTTTTTATCAGTCTGTATGTTCCTATTTGTGTCTGCTTAGTCAGTGTGTCCATCGTCGTGTCTGTCTGCTTGTCTGTGTTTTCGTGTTTGCGTGTCGGTCTCTTTGACTGGGAGTCAATCTGTTTATCCATCTTTGTGTGTTTGCCTTTGTTTCTGTTCAGTAGCACAAATATTTCGACAGGCTCCAGTGAATATATATATACACAGAGTTGTGTGTGTGTGTATATATATATATATATATATATATATATATATATATATATATATATATATATATATATATACACTATTGTAGAGATCAAAGTATACTTGACCTTAGTTTCATGGGAGATATACGAACCTAAATGACCCACGAGGAGTCACGCCCTAAAACTTTTACGAAGGAGTAAATCATGTTACTAAAAGGGGGTAAATCACATAAGTCAAAGAAAATGCTGGGCTCTTGGTCCACGGACTGTGCTAGGGAGACAGTAGTCATCCCAGCACAATCTACGACGGAATAATCCCAGCAAATAATGTTGACACAGCCCAATTGAGGAGGATATCAGCTCTTAAAGGAAATAAATGAATTCTGTCGACTGGTCTGTAATGTAGAAGAGAGACAGAGTCCTACAGCAGAGCGAGGTTTTATATAGTCGATGTTTCGCTCTGTTGTGAGAGAAACCTTATTTAAATAGAGGGTTACTTTGGTATAAATCTTTTTTTCACTACACCACTCGGCATCTCGCTTTTTCAAAGGAACGTGTGTCTGTTTAGCTCTGCGGCAGCCTGTGTTCTGCGACAGCCTGTGTTCTGCGACAGCCTGTGTTCTGCGGCAGCCTGTGTTCTGCGGCAGCCTGTGTTCTGCGGCAGCCTGTGTTCTGCGTCAGCCTGTGTTCTGCGGCAGCCTGTGTTCTGCGTCAGTCTGTGCTCTGGGGCAGCCTGTGTTCTGCGACAGCCTGTGTTCTGCGGCAGCCTGTGTTCTGCGGTAGCCTGTGTTCTGCGTCAGCCTGTGCTCTGGGGCAGCCTGTGTTCTGCGACAGCCTGTGTTCTGCGTCAGCCTGTGCTCTGGGGCAGCCTGTGTTCTGCGACAGCCTGTGTTCTGCAGCAGCCTGTGTTCTGGGGCAGCCTGTGCTCTGGGGCAGCCTGTGTTCTGCGACAGCCTGTGTTTTGCGTCAGCCTGTGTTCTGCGGCAGCCTGTGTTCTGCGTCAGTCTGTGCTCTGGGGCAGCCTGTGTTCTGCGACAGCCTGTGTTCTGCGGCAGCCTGTGTTCTGCGGCAGCCTGTGTTCTGCGTCAGCCTGTGCTCTGGGGCAGCCTGTGTTCTGCGACAGCCTGTGTTCAGCAGCAGCCTGTGTTCTGGGGCAGCCTGTGCTCTGGGGCAGCCTGTGCTCTGGGGCAGCCTGTGCTCTGGGGCAGCCTGTGCTCTGAGGCAGACGGTGCTCTGCTGTATCATGTACTTTGGCATATAATATCTCAAAGATCAAGGGGTTTGATCTCAGCTTACCTGAACAACGTGTTCATTTTGGTTATTACTGAGGAAAGGTCACGCTGAACCTTAGGCAGGAGGTCATTATGTCTAGCTTCTATCTCTCTCTCTCTCTCTCTCTCTCTCTCTCTCTCTCTCTTTCTTATATCACA
Organism: Cherax destructor; assembly: GCA_009830355.1. NCBI lineage: Eukaryota > Metazoa > Arthropoda > Malacostraca > Decapoda > Parastacidae > Cherax > Cherax destructor. The sequence goes on from WNWK01004784.1 coordinate 7,686, forward strand.
CACACACACACACACACACACACACACACACACCTTCGTAATTCATTGAATTACTCCACGAATTGCGAAGTCGAGTCGTGAGTCATTTAACAAAGTTAATGGAACACGAAAGTCTTGCTAGTCTATAAACTTTCCCCATGGGGCGTGCAAAATGGTCTCTGAGTTATTTCAGTGATGCAAGGGATACAAAGTTTGCCGGGTTCGTACAGTATATTACGAAACGGGGGTGTGTGTTTGGAGCTCTCGTACGGTCTATTGACTTAATAGCTTGAAGTATAAGCAGTAGCAGTCAAGTTGAATTTTATAATACATCTCTTCTTAATACTGTTGAATTCACAGGCTAAAAGTTGTTATCCTTCCTCAGCACTAATACTCGTATCTTCCCTGAGTTGGCTAACAATTAGGAACAAAAGGTGCCTTCACGTGGTGGGTTATGGATATCTTGGGTGACTTTAGGTACATAATGTACGTAATCAGTCAAACAAAATAGCTGATAGCTGTTCACAGTGTTTATATTATATTTGTTTGGGCAATATGCAGTACACCTCTTCGTGGGATATATATATATATATATATATATATATATATATATATATATATATATATATATATATATATATATATATATATATATATATATATATATATATATATATATATATATATATATATTTGGTTCTTACTGCTAGCCGAACGATGGAAGCAGGTGGAAGAAAATATGCCTAACGTTATCCGGATACATCCATGTGTGAGAAAAAAACGCTACCACCTGAGTGACGACTGTCTTTCATACCTCTGGTTCCAATTGTCGTTGTGTTGACATAATTGAAGAAAGATACACGCTGCACAACAAGCTTTTTCTACAATGTTTCTTATATTGTTTGTTCTCCATTATAATATTATATAAAAAGTTTGCTTATCTATTTAGCATACAATTTGGAGCTTTTTTCATGTTAAGTCTATAATTTGTGTGCTAAGTTAAAGATCATTTAGCTGCACGAAAGGCCATACAGCAAAAATTAATCCCTATTTGAATCCCACAAGAGGCATTAAATTCTTAGAGTATATCATCGGAGACCAGACACCTCGCTATCAATGGGAATATATCCTGAAAGTTGTTTATCTGTCAGTGTATATACTCTCAAAGATACAAATCCTGGCGTATATATTTCCTGTTAAGTCTCAGATATTTATATACTATTATTATTATAAGGCTCCCATGGAAATAATAACATACATGTATACAATAATGTAGAAAATGTCTGTATACATAAAGGTTTTTCCAGGAGGAAATGCTTTCCTGTTTATCGCCTGTTTAACCAGGCTGTTTGTGCTAGCGTTATGCAGGCTGATACGTCACCTGTAGAAGAAAGCTGTCAGCTTTCTCTTATTGATTTTCACCCTCACTTCGGCAATATTTCTGGCTTCTACAGATACTATATTGCAGAGTCTTGGGCCACGGAGTTTTGACACAGTGTTATTTGATTGTCCCCGAGGCCCTCTGCTTTTCACTTGGTTTATTCCACAAACATTCTCCTGTATCCTTTTCAACATACCAGCAAGTATCTAAGGCTGTGTGCAGGTTAAGAAAGAGACCCTCGAGAATTTACCAAGTATCACCTCTTTCTCTCTCTCTCTCTCTCTCTCTCTCTCTCTCTCTCTCTCTCTCTCTCTCTCTCTCTCTCTCTTTCTCTCTCTCTCTCTTTGTCTCTCGTTAAAGAGAACACTCTGCAAATATTTCGTAACATTCTCTCCTGGGATTTATAAATGCGAGTTTGAGAAAAGAGAACATAATGATTATGAGAAACAACAAGTCACGAACAATGTTTGAACTCAGTAACAAGAAAGTAGTAGTTTTGTGATGATTGAACAGCCTGGCATAGAGTAAACATAACCTTTCCTTGTATCAATAGTACAATGATCATGAAAACAAATAGTCAGACAGCCAAAGGCTTTGTAGCAGACGAATTGCAATGGCTTTCAAGCTTAAAAAATAATAATATTTTTATTTTGAATTGTCATTATTCTACATAAACTATATTTATATGTATTTTCCCATTGTTTTGTTCGCGTTAATACACATACACACACACACACACACACACACACACACACACACACACACACACACACACACACACACACACACACACACATACACAGCTTTAAGAAGAGGTATGATAAAGCTCATGGCGCAGGGAGAGTGACCCAGTAGCGGCCAGTGAAGAGGCGGGGCCAGGAGCTATGTCTCGACCCCTGCAACCACAACTAGGTGAGTACAACTAGGTGAGTACACACACATATATATATGTCGTACCGAATAGGTAAAATTGGTCAATTAGCAAGAACTCATTCAAAATTAAGTCCTTTCTAAAAAAAAATCTTATTCGTTTAAAGACGTTTTTTTTAATTTATGTTAATGTAAAGATCAATAATTTTGTACCAAAAGCATCTTAGAAAACTTACCTAACCATATTATAACAAGCGTAATTTAATTTAGCCTAATCCAACTCAATATTTTTAAATAAGTTTACAATAATTTAATAATAAACAAACACAATGAAATATATATTTTTTATTAGGTTTACAATGATTTTTTCGAAATTACTGCATACACAAATTTTCGCTTGCCTTATTCAACAAGAAGAGCGTTGCTATTTAAGCCAAAATCGCAAGTTTTACCTATTCGGCTAGACATATCGCATATATCGCAACCGTATTTAATGCAGAGACAGCAGTGATAGGCAGGCAAGAAGGCAAATAACAAGGAAACGGAAGGGAAGAAAGAGAGAGAGAGAAAGAGAGACTAGTTTATCCCATCCTGCCTAACGCCCTTTCTTCAACACAGCAGTGAGTTCAATCTGGTTCATCATATATCATGGCAGGACCCCGAGGAGTTGAGTAACACTTAACTAACACTGTCTACCACTTTATAACATTGATCGGCGAGTAAGTTGTTAATTCATCAGAGAAGTCCTCGCTTATCACCTTGATAAGACCTCTCTAATCAGCTCAGCCAAGACTTGTGGAAAGTGGCAGTGATAGTAGTGGTGGTGGTAGCCACACTTCCACAACCCCTCCTCCACCAACCACCCCTCCACCAACCACCCCTCCACAAACCACCCCTCCACCAACCACCCCTCCATCAACCACCCCTCCACCAACCACCCCTCCACCAACCACCCCTCCACCAACAACCCCTCCACCAACCACCCCTCCACCAACCACCCCTCCACCAACCACCCCTCCACCAACCATCCCTCCACCAACCACCCTCCATCAACCACCCCTCCATCAACCACCCCTCCATCAACCATTCCTCCATCAACCACCCCTCCATCAACCACCCCTCCACCAACCACCCCCCCCTCCAAAACCACCCCTCCATAAACCACCCCTCCATCAACCACCCCATCACAAATCACAACATCTGACTACCATTATTTACTCCTTCAATAAATTTATGCTTTTACCTGGTTTGATTAAATTATTGTAATTATCCTTCACAAGTTACCTTAACAGCCTGTTAAATTATACTGTTGCTGCTTATGGTGCAGTTGTTTGCTCTGTTGATGTTGCTGCCTCTGTTACCGTTGCTCCTTCCTAATACCGTTGATGCCTCTTTTATAACCGTTGCAGGCTAGTGTTGCCATTGCTTCTTCTGTTACTGTTGCTGGCTGTGTTACCGTTGAGACCAATGTTGCTGTCGTTGCCTGTGGTGCTGTTGCTGGGTGTGTTTCTGTTATTGCTACTTCTACTGTTGTTCCTGTTATGCCGAGTGACAAAACATTGTTTAGGTTACCGACATAGAACACACTACATTGTTAAATATTTTCTGGCAAATTTGTGACAAAAGCAATTTTATTTCTCCAATGGTATCCTGATTGCACTGTTCCACTGATCACCACTGTATAACCGTTATAACTTCACACAACGCATCATGAGTTGTCAGATTCGAAATCTATCAACTGCACGAGTGTCATTAAGTTATACTTGTCGGTATATTTTATTATTTATAGAGCAGAAAATCCCATTCTAGCTTGATGATTGGCTAGCCCAAAGCAGCCAATCAAAGTAGTGCACATTCGTGAAACACATCGAAAACAACTAATAAGCGACTTGCAGCGGCCTGCAAGCAACCTATTGGCGGATTAAGCCCTGCACATGTACTTAGTAGCCCTCCCGTGATAATCCAGCTCTCCCATTGACTGACTTAAGCTACGATCAAGCAACTGGTCACCATCCTGTTCACAAGGATACACACACACACACACACACACACACACACACACACACATACACACACACACACACACACACACACACACATACACACACACACACACACACATAACGCCAAGCACGTCTCCGGAAACACACATCAACCAGATAACCGCGGCAGCATATGGGCGACTCGCAAAAATAAGATTGGCGTTCCGTTACCTTAACAAGGAATCGTTCAAGACACTGTACACCGTGTACGTCAGGCCCATACTAGAATATGCAACACCAGTCTGGAACCCACACCTGGTCAAGCACGTCAAGAAATTAGAGAAAGTGCAAAGGTTTGCGACAAGGCTAGTTCCACAGCTCAAGGGAATGCCATATGAAGAAAGGTTGAGGGAAATAGGACTAACAACACTGGAGGACAGAAGGGTCAGAGGAGACATGATAACGACATACAAAATACTGCAGGGAATCGACAAGGTAGATAGTGACAGGATGTTCCAGAGGGAACACAGAAACAAGGGACACAACTGGAAGCTGAAGACTCAGATGAGTCAAAGGGATGTTAGGAAGCACTTCTTCAGCCATAGAGTAGTTAGGAAGTGGAATAGTCTAGCGAACGATATAGTGGAGGCGGGAACCATACATAGTTTTAAGACAAGGTATGATAAAGCTCATGGAGCAGGGAGAGCAGAGACCCAATAGCGGACAGCAAGAGGCGGGCCAGGAGCTGAGTCTCGTCCCTGCAACCACAATTAGGTGGGTATCACACACACACACACACACACACACACACACACACATATATATATATATATATATATATATATATATATATATATATATATATATATATATATATATATATATATATATATATATATATATATATATATATATATATATATATATATATAGTCGTGCCGATTAGGTAAAACTTGCTATTTTGGCTTAAATAGCAACGCTCACCTTGCCATATAAGACAAGTGAAAATTTGTGTATGCAATAATTTCGCCAAAATCATTATGAACATAACGAAAAAATATATTTCATTGTGTTTGGTTATTATTAAATTGATGTTAACGTATCTAAAATATATTTAGTTGGGTTAGGCTAAATTAAATTGCGCTTGTTGTAATAAGGTTAGGTAGGTTTCAGAGTTTCTCTTGGTACAAAATCATAAATTCTTACATTAACATAAATGAAAAAAATATATCTTTAAACGTATAAGAAAAATTTTAGAAATAACTTAATTTTAAATGAGTTCTTGCTAATTGGCCAGTTTTACCTAATCGGCACGACATATATATATATATATATATATATATATATATATATATATATATATGTCGTGCCGATTAGGTAAAACTGGTCAATTAGCAAGAACTCATCTAAAATTAAGTCCTTTCTAAAATTTTCTCTCATACGTTTAAAGATATATTTTTTCATTTATGTTAATGTAAGAATTTATAATTTTGTACCAAGAGAAACTTTGAAAACCTACCTAACCTTATTACAACAAGCGCAATTTAATTTAGCCTAACCCAACTAAATATATTTTAGATACTTTAACATTAATTTAATAATAAACAAACACAATGAAATATATTTTTTTCGTTATGTTCAGAATGATTTTGGCGAAATTATTGCATACACAAATTTTCACTTGTCTTATATGGCAAGGTGAGCGTTGCTATTTAAGCCAAAATCGCAAGTTTTACCTAATCGGCACGACATATATATATATATATATGTGTGTGTGTGTGTGTGTGTGTGTGTGTGTGTGTGTGTGTGTGTATACCCACCTAATTGTGGTTGCAGGGGACGAGACTCAGCTCCTGGCCCCGCCTCTTTGCTGTCCGCTATTGGGTCTCTGCTCTCCCTGCTCCATGAGCTTTATCATACCTTGTCTTAAAACTATGTATGGTTCCCGCCTCTACTATATCGTTCGCTAGACTATTCCACTTCCTAACTACTCTATGGCTGAAGAAGTGCTTCCTAACATCCCTTTGACTCATCTGAGTCTTCAGCTTCCAGTTGTGTCCCCTTGTTTCTGTGTTCCCTCTCTGGAACATCCTGTCACTATCTACCTTGTCGATTCCCTGCAGTATTTTGTATGTCGTTATCATGTCTCCTCCTAATCGGCACGACATATATATGTCGTGCCGATTAGGTAAAACTTGCGAATTTGGCTTAAATAGCAACGCTCACCTTGCCATATAAGACAAGTGAAAAATTGTGTATGCAATAATTTCGCCAAAATCATTCTGAACATAACGAAAAAAAATTTCATTGTGTTTGTTTATTATTAAATTAATGTTAACGTATCTAAAATATATTTAGTTGGGTTAGGCTAAATTAAATTGCGCATGTTGTAATAAGGTTAGGTAGGTTTTCAAAGTTTCTCTTGGTACAAAATTATAAATTCTTATATTAACATAAATGAAAAAATATATCTTTAAACGTATAAGAGAAAATTTTAGAAAGGACTTAATTTTAGATGAGTTCTTGCTAATTGACCAGTTTTACCTAATCGGCACGACATATATATATATATATATATATATATATATATATATATATATATATATATATATATATATATATATATATATTATTTTAACTACGAACGAGTGGTATTGATCAATAACTACACTGCACTAGCCAAGGGTCGAACCCATGATGCTTTGGCCTGATTGTGTGGTTCAGTGGACTAGAGCGTCATGTGTTTTCACTCACCATGAGGAGGGCCAAAGCATCATGGGTTCGACCCCTGGCTAGTACAGTGTAGATATTCATATATATATATATATATATATATATATATATATATATATATATATATATATATATATATATATATATATATATATATATATATTACGAATGGCTGACAACCATTTTCTTGAGAATATTGGCGTGCCGGTGGAGAACCGAGACGCCACAGGCAGGCAGTCTCAATTGTTAGGTGAGGACACTGTAGTTAGAGTTGAGAGCATAGAGAAATTGATTTGTAACATATGAACGGTAAACCCCTTTTGGGATCATTCAACAAGAGGAGTAATGGAGACTCGATACACCGTCCGTTCAACGTGAAACCGACAAGCTGCTTATCACCTGAAAGCGCAGAGAGGGGTCTGAGTTGCAGAATTCGGTATTGCGGGTAAACACTGGTGGTCGCATTTGCTTAAAATGCTGGGAAAGAAAAAAAACCCGATGCTTTCACAGCACCTCAGAGTACAAAGGTTAACATGGTTGAAGGAACATCTGCCAAATGCTTCCCCGCTGGCTTTTAAGAGATGTGCATTTGCATTTAGATACAGTAGAAGTTGGGACGGTTATTTTTATTTCTCGTAAAAAAAGGTGTATTGGACTGTATCGCCAGAGCACAGCGCTGAAGGTGACGCGCTGATAGTACGGGAAACATGTAATCCAACAGCATTTTAAGATTTTAAGTGGGAAGAGAGAGAGAGAGAGAGGGAGAGAGAGAGAGAGACAGACAGACAGACAGAGATTTTCAAATAGACCTGCCAGGCAGACAGACAGGGATTGGCAAATACACCTGACAGACAGCCAGATAGACAGACAGGCAGAAAGACTCACAGACCGACAGACAGGCAGACAGACACACAGACCGACAGAGGCAGACAGACTGACAGACAAAAGAGGCGGAGGAACAGAAAAGTGGCAGACGCCACTCTCAGAAAACAAAGAACACAAACTAGACAATGAACAGCACATTGAATACCGTACAGAGTGCACGCGACTACAGAATGAGTATTCAGCACGCAACTTTTCCGGCAGACGGGGAAGAGAGCGATAAAATGCGTGAGAAGAATAGTATAACAAGAAACGGGGAGAAAAAATTCTGCTCAAATTGCAGCGTAGAGACCAGAAATGTACTTTGAATTATAACGCAAGTGCAAAGAAAATATCTGAAGTGAGATATTCAGAGGGAAAATGAAGAAAGTTAAGGAAATTCATTTAAAGCGGAGGTAAATGGTGCAGAATGTGTGTGTGTGTGTGTGTGTGTGTGTGTGTGTGTGTGTGTGTGTGTCAGAGATACATGTGCGTGTGGATATACCCTCGAGGTGCATGGATACATATGTGGGGAAAATACCGTGGGGGTTCAGGCATACATGTATGTGGATGTTCCATCGTAGTGCTGGGATACATGTGTGTATGTGTGTGTGTGTGGATGTTGTATTGTGGTTCGGGGATACATGTTTGTGGATGCTACATCGTAGTGGTGGGATACATGTATGTGTGTGTGTGAATGGCACCTGTCTGATTTGAGTTCGAGGCCACTGGATACATGGTCACTTTGTTTCCAGTGTCCATGTATCCGTCACACTGGAGTGTCCAAGCGGAAACATTGTTCTCAAACTTGTCAAGAAAAAATCCTTTTACGTTCAGTTAGAAAAAAAATAAAATTGCTAGAAAATAATTTCTAAAAATAAAGTTAGAGAGAGAATTAGGTAAATAAAAAAAAAATAAAACTAATTAAAATGATCAGTTATGTAAATATATCTCAAGAAATATATTTTATATATTAAAAATAAAGAATAATAAAAACACTGATAATAATTCCAGAAGCAACAAAAAAATAATAAAAAAAAAACTTGTTTAATAGTTTTTTGAAGAGGTTGCTCCCCCTCCAAAAAATATTATTAATTTCCAATAATATTTCCAGCTTTGGGTATCTGAGATATAAATTCAGTTCTTTCAGAAAACAGTAGATCCTCCTTCATCGGACTTCAAACCCACTAAAATCACCTTCGGAACCTTTGAAATAGCCAGGAATATGTTTCACTTTCCAAGGTAAGAAGGATTTAATGTCACTTGCCTGTGACAGGACTTAGTCTCAAAAATATTTCCTGACAATATCGCCAGAACCAGGCACACTGTCGTGCGAATTTTTCTGGCAATAGTGGTTTCATTGTAGCTTATTGTTCTGGCAAATATTGGTCCCATTGTAGCTTATTGTTCTTGCAATATTGGTTCTCTTGTAGCTTGTTGGTCTGTCAATTCTGGTTCACTTGGTTCCTTTGGTCATACTGTTTCTCTTGTAGCTTATTGTTCTGGCAACACTGATTTCCCCCTTGTTCGTCATTGTTCTGGCAACACTGATCCTTTTGTTGCTTTCTGCATTGTTTACCAGTGTGAACTTATGTTCTGTAAATGTATGCACAAATTGCCCAATATATTTCCAATTCTTGGAAAATATATGGCGCAAATTTTTTTTCTAAAAAAAAAATAAAAAAGAATAGCAATATATTTTTTTCTAAAACAAAAAATAGTCTGTTCCCGTCAGCAAATGTCTATTAAATATGTTACAAGCAAATATATATATTTAGAATTCGCAGAACAGGTGAAATATTCACAAACACTAATCTCAGGTCGAAGGAAATTCGAACCTACGCACCTTGGAACAAGGTACGCAGTGCCTTGTTCCAATGTGGTCTTGGTACAATGTGGTACGGTGGTAGAGGACTGCGTACCTTGTTCCAAGGTTCGTAGGTTCGAGTCTCCTTTAACCTGAGATTAGTAGATGTATATATATATATATATATATATATATATATATA
>WNWK01004784.1:22500-47500 GCA_009830355.1 Cherax destructor
CTACTACTGCTACTACTCTTACTACTATTACTATTACTTTTACTACAGCTACTTTTACTACAGCTACTTTTACTTCAGCTACTTTACTTCAGCTACTTTTACTGCTACTAATTTTAACACTCCTAATACTAGTAATTTTATTACTACTACTATCTTTACTACTACTATTTTACTACTACTACTACTACTCTAATACTACTATTACTACTACTACTACTCTACTACTACTACTACTACTACTTCTTCTACTACTACTACTATCACCACTGCTGCTTCCACTAACACAACTAAAGAAACAATATTACCAACAATAATAATATCTAAGTATACTAAAACATCACTAATTAATGAGAGATACAAACACAGTTGTCAAAACTGACACATTATAAATCATCCAATAATTTTTTAGGTACAAAAAGTACTGCTCGTATTTAAACATTAAAATTACTTGAATAAAAAGTAATTATTACAGCTAAAAGAGCAGAGCCTTTTTAACTTTTTTTTTAAATTATTGCCATAAATAAAATATATAACAGTACGTCCCTATGATGATGTGAAAATAGTTTTTTTTAATTAATGAAAAAAAAATTATTATTTTGCCAATTTTTCATAAATTTTTAAAGCATTTTATTTTATCAAAAATATCTATTGTATCCCTCCAAGAACCAGCCAGTATATTTTTAGTCATTTATTATATCTGTTATCCTATATCTTAATCTATGTATCCACTTCTTTATTTATTTATCTCTCACCCTCGACATCAGATTTGCAGACGTTTGGCTTTAAGTTATGATAAATGTGCGTTATTCTTTTATATTGCCTTCTGGAGTAATTTAATTTAAAATATTATATAGGAAAGTTTCCCCTATGAAAGCTCCCATTCATGGGGAAGTGATAAACTCGTACGGGTCAAACGGGGCCCTGAGGGAATTGGTAGGTAATCAGGTTTAAGCCGAGGGATAGGAGAGTAGCTCTTCTTCCTCAAACGAAAAGCCCATCTCTAGCAACAAGAATTTAATGGCAGCGTGATACAGTGGTTAGAGCAATGGCCTACTATATTAGTGACTGACATGCACTCGGTTCGAATCCCGACCATCCCGTGACAATGTTATGTTGTTTGAGTTTAATGTGTGAACGTGTTATCAATAAAAGTGTAATGAACACATGTAAATGCTAAGTAATGACCCACAGGAAGAGATAAAATCCCTGTGAGACGGTCGCTTATTACTTGGTAATGCATTTAATATTTTAAAATTTATGTAAACTGAATACCGCTTCTGTAACCTTCACACAGGAGATCTATGATCCTCTGCCTGAAGGAACTTAAATAAATAATATTAAAGGCAAGTTGTCAGGGAAGCGTACGCATTACGTTATGTCGCTGTTTTTTTGTACGTGTCGTGTGAAGGAAGAGACTCAGGACACAAGCTGGTGGAGCATCTGGTATGTGCCGTGGGGCGGAGGAGCCTCAAACACTAGCTGGTGGAGCATCTGGTGTGTGTCGTGGGGTGGAGAGCCTCAAACACTAGCTGGTGGAGCATCTGGTGTGTGTCGTGGGGTGGAGAGCCTCAAACACTAGCTGGTGGAGCATCTGGTATGTGTCATGGGGTGGAGGAGCCTCAAACACTGGCTGGTGGAGCATCTGGTGTGTGTCGTGGGGTGGAGAGCCTCAAACACTAGTTGATGGAGCATCTGGTATGTGTCATGGGGTGGAGGAGCCTCAAACACTGCTGGTGGAGCATCTGGTGTGTGGGGGAGGAGCCTCAAACACTAGCTGGTGGAGCATCTGGTATGTGTCATGTACTGTTCAGTGGGGTGGAGGAGCCTCAAACACTAGCTGGTGGAGCATCTGGTATGTGTCATGGGGTGGAGGAGCCTCAAACACTAGCTGGTGGAGCATCTGTGCTGTAGGATCGTTGTGGGTGGATTGGTAAGCCTCAACAGAGAGCACGAGCATGAGCTAGAACACACATGCAAGAGTCTCATTATGCAGTGTTGTGGTACGGACGCGTGGGTCTAAATCCTCGAATTTCTTTTACAAAGAGCCAGAGAGAGAGAGAAAGAGAGAGAGAGAGAGAGAGAGAGAGAGAGAGAGAGAGAGAGAGAGAGAGAGAGAGAGAGTGACGTGTAGTTGGGCTGAGATATGAAATTTGCTATTCTAATTCTCTTTCTCTTATATCTCTCGTTATCTTTTCTTACTTCATGTCATCTTCTGTCTAATATACTCACTCTCTCCCTCTCATTTTATCATTCCTGTTAAAAAACTTGATTTTTGTATTTTAAACACTATGAAAATTATGTTATAATATTAACGAGGAAGCATTAAGACCGTAGGGCTCACACATTTCCTGGAGAATTATAGATAATATGGTTTGATCCAAGGAAGGGGATGATGGTTCCAATAGTATACATATGTATTCATTTAAGTTTTAAATTAAATCCTGAAACCGATTTATATCAGATAGTGAAATAATAAATAATACCAACAAGGACATCTTTTGATATTGAGTAAATAGGAAAAAGATTACCAATGCGTCTTTGTTTATAAATTATAGATATAAATACCCAACAATTTGGTTTGATGTCACCCAGGTCCAGCCAGTCCAAAGGTGACGTGTGACAGTGTGAGCTGGACAGTGAGTGACAGTCATTGTGTGTTCGACAGTGGGTGACAGTAAGTGTGTGTTGGACAGAGAGTGACAGTCAGTGTGTCTTGGACAGTGAGTGACAGTCAGTGTGCCTTGGACAGTGAGTGACAGTCAGTATGTCTTGGCCAGTGAGTGAAAGTCATTGTGAGATGGGCAGTGGCAATAGTCAGTGTGAGAAGGACACTGAATGACAGTCAGTGTGAGATGGAAAGTGAGTCAGTGTGAGTTGAACGGTGACTGGGTCCTGTACCCAAGGAACTGTAATCTCTTAGAATTATTTACATCCTGATTATTATCTCCGTCAATTTCAAGAACTCCAGATTAGTGAATCATTTCCACTCAAATTAGAATATGAGATACGTAGTTTTAAAAGATATTTTTCTTGAATTTTTGTTATGAGTTTTGCTGAGTCGCAAGAGAGAAATTATTTCTTCCACTCTGCACACTCATTTAGGCACACTGGACATCAACAACCAAAATAACAACTTCAGCATTCATAATAACAACCACAACAACTAAAACATAGGACCCACAAGTGCAATAACCTCAACAACCACAACCACAAAAAATGTTGGATGTGCTAAAGTAACAAATATTTTTTTTATTTACTAAACTTAAAGGAACTTGAGGAAGCCTTAGGATTCCTGAATAGTTACGTAACAAAACGTTTATCTTTCTTAAAAGAAGTAAATTAAACATATTTGCTTGTGGGGAACGATATTCGTCTCACCAATCCAAGAGAATATCAAGGGAATTTATACATCTCGGTATATGTAAAGAGAGATGTAACACCAAGAGATGTACATTTCCTCTAAGTGTGCATCAGTGAATGAAAACATACGCACACACACACATACACACACATACGCAGTCCACACAAGAGATTAGTGCAGAAGCTGGAGGACCAGGCAGGGGTAACAGGGAAGGCACTACAATGGATCAGGGAATACCTGTCAGGAAGACAGCAGCGAGTCATGGTACGTGGCGAGGTGTCAGAGTGGGCGCCCGTGACGAGTGGGGTTCCACATGGGTCAGTCCTAGGACCGGTGCTGTTTCTGGTATTTGTGAACGACATGACGGAAGGAACAGACTACGAAGTGTCCCTGTTTGCAGATGATGTGAAGTTGATGAGAAGAATTCAATCGGACGAGGACCAGGCAGAACTACAAAGGGATTTGGACAGGCTGCAAGGCTGGTCCAGCAATTGGCTCCTGGAGTTCAACCCCACCAAGTGCAAAGTCATGAAGAGTGGGGAAGGGCAAAGAAGACCGCAAACCGAGTACAGTCTAGGGGGCCAGAGACTACAAACCTCAATCAAGGAAAAAGATCTTGGGTTGAGTATAACACCAGGCACATCTCCTGAGGCGCACATCAACCAAATAACTGCTGCAACATACGGGCGCCTAGCAAACCTAAGAACAGCATTCCGACATCTTAATAAAGAATCTTTCAGGACCCTGTACTGTACACTGTGTACGTTAGGCCCATACTAGAGTATGCAGCACCAGTTTGGAACCCACATCTAGCCAAGCACGTAAAGAAGCTAGAGAAAGTGCAAAAGTTTGCAACAAGACTAGTCCCGGAGCTAAGGGGTATGTCCTACGAGGAGAGGTTAAGGGAAATCGACCTGACGACACTGGAGGACAGGAGAGATAGAGGGGACATGATAACGACATATAAGATACTGAGAGGAATTGACAAGGTGGACAGAGACAGAATGTTCCAGAGATGGGACACAGCAACCAGGGGACACAGTTGGAAGTTGAAGACTCAGATGAATCACAGGGATGTTAGGAAGTATTTCTTCAGTCACAGATTGGTCGGGAAGTTGAATAGTTTGGGAAGCGATGTTGTGGAGGCAGGTTCCATACATAGCTTTAAGAAGAGGTATGATAAAACTCATGGCGCAGGGAGTGTGACCCAGTAGCGGCCAGTGAAGAGGCGGGGCCAGGAACTATGACTCGACCCCTACAACCACAACTAGGTAAGTACAACTAGGTGAGTACACACTGAGAAGAACTGACAAAGTGGATAAGGACATAGTGTTCCAGAGAGGGGACACAGCAACCAGGGGTCGCAACTGAAAGTTGAAGACTCAGATGAGTCACAGGGATGTTAGGAAGTATTTCTTCAGTTATAGAGTTGTCAGGAAGTGGAAAATTTTGGAGAGTGGTGTAGTGGAGGCAAGATGCATACATAGAGATACGATAAAGCTCATGGAGCAGGGAGAGAGTGGTCTAAGTAGCGACCATCGAAGAGGAGGGGCCAGGAACTGTGACTCAACCCCTGCAACCACAAATAGGTAAGTACACACCCACACACACAAAAGCGCGCTCGCGCACGCAGCTATGACTCAACTCTCGATTCCTGCAACCACAATTTGGTGGGTACACTTAGATGAGTACACACACCCACACGCACCCACGCAGCTATGACTCAACCCTCGACCCCTGCAACCACAATTAGGTGAGTACAGTTAGGTGAGTACACACAAACTCAATGAATTTTATTCTTAGTAATATCTGACCCTCTGTCTACCTCCCGGACGGTCTTGCAATGAAGGATATCTCAAGTTTGTGGGAAAGATGTACTTAATACCCTGCATGTGGCCTTCACCTAGTTGTAATCGCTTGCTCGCCTCACCCGATCTATGGAAATTCTTCACAATTTTTTCATGTTTGGCTGTTTGGCGGTGACATATATGACCTTTCCTGTGTCTCTTAGGTAGGAAGAATTATTTCGACTTACATTGAGAGATTATATTTTTCTGTATCTCCATACGAACTAGTTTCAAAATTCTATAATAAAAATATTTCATAATGTTGAAAACTACAAAATGAATTTAGGCATCAATTAAATATGTAGGGAAGAATTAAGCCATATTATGTCACGTATATATTAAACAAAGTTTGATTAGGTTTAGAAGTATATTTTGTTAAAATAAATTGCCAAGCTAATTCACGTAAATATATTTCTGTTGATTTTTAAGCAAAACTTAGACAGATGTTTATTACGTGGGAGTTGTGGTGCTGAGTTTGAGATCGCAGAGGTATTTGTAGAGAGAAAAGTAGCTGAAGATAAGAAAAGCAGTGTAGGAGGGTTAGTGAGTGGCAGAGATCAGTGTTGAACGGGATTTGTGTTGGGGTGGATTGAAGGGATCACTCAAGTCTGGTGTGGATATGAGAATTGTTGGCTTTGCTAGGTTACTGGTGTTATAAACAGCGGTTTTGGGAAATGGATGAATTAGTAGAAGGTGAGACTTCTTACTTTACACCCTTGAATTTACAGGCCAAGACTTGACTGTTATCCTGCTTTATTTCAACACTCAGCTCTATATAAAGTATAATACCACCCCTCCAGGAGCGACCCGCAGTCGGGTAATACCTGGATACCTGTCTGCTACTGGGTGAGTATCATTTACAATGTTTCCATCCGCCCCATCGGGAGTGAACCAGAGCGCTACCTCTAAGATACGAGCTACCAGTGGTGGTGTGGTATTATCTACCACATGTGGTATCATCTACCACATGTGGTATCATCTACCACACAATCACTACCAGTGGTGTGGTATATGATAAGTTGCTTTTGGTATTGACTTCATTACTATTATTATTATTATTATTATTATTATTATTATTTTTATTTCGAAGAGGTAAGTCCATAGATGGAAAAGAGTCAAGGAAACACGAGGAATGAGAGGAAATTAGATTTGATCAGAGATAGGTGAAGATAGCAAAAGTTCCTAGAATTAACAACAGTTCAATGTCTTTATCGTTCAGAATTTATGCTACATTGTGAAGAAACAAATATATCATCATAATATTTGTTCCAATTTGCTCTCTAAACTGCGATTTAATAGGAACTTTTTTTTTGCAAAATCTTGATAACATACATAAAATGGAAAGCCTTCCTTCACTTCACATAAGTTAATAGATTTGTAAATTTTCTTCATTAAATAAAATTTAGAGAACACGTTTCAATAAAAAAAATGAGAATTTATGTGGTTCTACACAGTATAACATCTCTGTTATTTATGCACTAAAAGAGGGTGGGGCTTTCACAGTTCTGGAGGTGGAAACTCTAGAACCTGCATTCCAAAGGAGAGGTGGAGAAATATTACAATTGAGGTAGGAGGTACAGCTGCCTCCTCTCTGAAGAATGCGTGGAGATTTTGAAGTTCTGGAAGTGAGAAATACAGTTTCTGCACTTTAAACGATGGGCATGTAGAACTTTAGAGGGTAATTTGATATGTAATAACAAAGAACTTCTAGCAAAAGAGCTGTTTAGTGAATGATAATGGGTTCCTCTTCCTTTTTGGGAAATGGGAAATGTGGTAAGAAGCAAATGTAATGGTAATGAAACACAACGGTCATATCTTTAAGATAATCTGATGGTTAAATAGGCTCCCTTATTGTCTCTGGAAAACTAACAAACAGCGGAGATTACGGAGATTAACCTTGCATAGTTCAGTCGGTCGGTAGGACGGTCGATGAATCGAGAAGAGAGAGAGAGAGAGAGAGAGAGAGAGAGAGAGAGAGAGAGAGAGAGAGAGAGAGAGAGAGAAAAGTTGATATGCTTAGGGTGAAATTTGACTTCAAACTGACCATGAAGAACCACGTTGTAAATCTTTCAAACAAGGCGGCTAGGAAGCTTACAGCACTTCGACGTTTCTCGCATCTGCTCAACAGTAGAGGTTGCAAGATTCTGTACGAGACACAAGTACGCTCACACCTTGAGTATGCTCCACTTTCTTGGACTGCCTGCCCCTCATCTCATCTGCGACTGCTTGACAGAAAAGAGAACAGAGCAAGACGACTCATCTCTCGCCTGGACCCAGCCTGGATGGATCTGTAATTTCAGTAGATCCTTTAACACAAGAGGGATATGGGTGGCCTTACTGTTACGCACAAGGCCAATACTTTCAAAGTACCACACATGGCTACACTCGGAGGACAGCGAGAAGTGATCTTCTACACAACAAGACGGGCAGCAAGTTGCAACTTCACTTTGGCTGTACTCTTCTCCAGAACATCACTTCATCTGAGATCATTTATTCCCAGGATGACTCGAGTCTGGAACATGTTCGTAGAGTATAATGATATCAACGAAATAAAGTCAGTTGATCAAATGAAATTGCTGGACCACAGATGGCTCAAATTTCTTCCTGTTCTATATTTGTGTGTCTCATAACAATAAAAAAACTTTCAAAAGAGCCGATGTAGGTAACAGCTCTTAGCTTGTAAATAAAGTTAAAAATCCTTACCCTAACCTTGTTAAACCCTCTGTGGAAAGAGAGAGAGAGAGAGAGAGAGAGATAGAGAGAAACCCGTGTGAATGAAATTAAGACATATACAGAACAGTCACCCAGACTGACAGACACAACAAAACAGAAAGAAATGACAAACTACGAAATTAAAAGCGAATAAAAAATAAGTGCGTAATAATAAGTATTAGAAGTTCTGGGGGACAGAGAGAGAGACAGAGAGAAAGATAGAGGGAGAGAGAGAAAAACTAACAGAAAAGTTGCAGTGAAGATGGAGTGCACGATCAATGTTGAACTGCAGAGAGGGAGAGGAGGTGAAATTACGACGAAGTACATCCAGGGGAAACTTTGACAATAAAAGAACAGAGATACTAAAACGCCACGATAAATATACGTTTCGGAAAGGGTGGGATGGAGGATGGGGAAGTATCGAGAGAATAAGAAAAAACTGAGAATGCATATATATATATATATATATATATGTCGTGCCGATTAGGTAAAACTTGCGATTTTGGCTTAAATAGCAACGCTCACCTTGCCATATAAGACAAGTGAAAATTTGTGTATGCAATATTTTCGCCAAAATCATTCTGAACATAACGAAAAAAATATATTTCATTGTGTTTGTTTATTATTAAATTAATGTTAATGTATCTAAAATATATTTAGTTGGGTTAGGCTAAATTAAATTGTGCTTGTTAAAACAAGGTTAGGTATGTTTTCAAAGTTTCTCTTGGTACAAAATTATAAATTTTTACATTAACATAAATGAAAAAAATATATCTTTAAACGTATAAAAGAAAATTTTAGAAAGGACTTAATTTTAAAGGAGTTCTTGCTAATTGACCAGTTTTACCTAATCGGCACGACATATATATATATATATATATATATATATATATATATATATATATATATATATATATATATATATATATATATATATCCTAACGCACATATCTTCAGAGGAATAAGATGAAGAAGCAAGAGAAGCACATACTATTATGCTAAACACAGTGGTGATATCTTAGCCAAAGTGACAACTCACCCGGTAAGGTGCTACCTCAAGCAGTGAGGAAACACCTCACAAAATGAGGTAGTACCTCAATTTTAGAAATAAATAACAGTATTTTTTACAGTAAAACAGTAAATTGCAAATAATTCAAGAACCAAGAGATGAACGCTCTCAAAGTATGACGAATATTAGTGAGTATAAGAATACACAGAGGAATCTGCTTCCTCTATATTTTCAACATTTCTGGAGATTATATTGAATTATTATTTTCAACTCTCAACAATGAAATTAAGGGGAGGTGCTAATTCCGTAGGGGTCATACAACTCCTGAGGAATGGCATAATTTTTTCGACGGGAAAAGAGGGCAGAAATGTAAGAAAATGCTGAATTAAATGGTTTGACAGGGATTAAAGCTATTACTATCTATTATATTCTTTTATAAATTAATTTTGTCTAATAAAGGATTATGTGGGTCGTCTCGTTTTAATAGAAAGAGTGAATGAGGGGGAAAAACACTGAGAAAATTGCTTTGAAAATATGAAGAGGAAGAATGAGAGGGAGTTT
Organism: Cherax destructor; assembly: GCA_009830355.1. Classification (NCBI taxonomy): domain Eukaryota; kingdom Metazoa; phylum Arthropoda; class Malacostraca; order Decapoda; family Parastacidae; genus Cherax; species Cherax destructor. The sequence continues at coordinate 31,991 of WNWK01004784.1, forward strand.
TAATAGAGTGAGGGGTGAGGCGAGTGTGACGAGAGAAGGAAGGGAATTATATGACAATGGGAGAGAAAATGGGAGTGAAATTGGTAAGAGTGTGAGAGGGATGAGGGTTGATAATATGACACGGAAGAGATGCTAGTGATGCTGGGAACATGACCTCGGAGAAGACGATAAAGGAACTGGAAGAAAACTAGCATTTAACCCACGTCATTTTTTTGTATTATCTCTGTTATTCCTTTATCAAGCCATTGCTAAAGGTATAACTTTCTTACTGAGTGAGACGTTGCCCCAGAAATAACTTGTTCTTCAACGCTTGTCTTGTCAATATTGCTGATCAGAGATTATTCAGATCCCGATATGTTTTTCTCCTGCCATCCCTTTTCTCTTTGAAGAGCAGCATAGATGGTGGAGCAAAAATTAACTACTTGGTTTCTTAATTATGTTATTTCTAAAGTTTCTCGTAAACATTAAGGCACATTTTACCCCACGAGAAGAGGGTCTCTGAACCTACCGAAACGTAGGTACGGCGATAAACAAGATTCTATCTTTTCTAGTCTTACTTTTGAAGCTGGTGTCCACACGTTAATCTGGTCACCTGTGTTGGAGATATATGTTGGCGTCGCTCGTGTGTAATGGTACACCATCTGTTTATCTCCTGGCCATAGAGTTCTCAACTGGTTCTCACAGATATGAGGTGCAGACTGTGGCGAGGCTTCTCTTAGTGCTACTGCTATCCTCTTCATGTCTTGCGATCCTCCCCGCGGAATTGGTCTGGAGATGCATCTGCCGCAGATACTCTCGTGTTGGGTGAGGACTAGATCGACTAGTTGTGGAGCTGCACCTTTAGGAATTGTCCGAGGGTCGACGCGAGATCCAAGGATGAAGATACGGTCATGCACAAGAAAATCCCTTGCGAACAGATGTTCACTACTAGACATAGTGAAGAATAGATATAGGTGGAGAGCAAACTTATATAATGAAAATATTATACTTTGTTTAGTGCTTTTCAATACATGACTTGATAAACAGCAAAATACTGTCATATTAAACAGGTGGTGAAAAAAATACATTTGCAGAGAGGAAATTTACTGAGACGTTTCCCTCACCCCAGAAACAACAGACTTCTTCAGTCAGTGACTGACTGCAGAAGTCTGTTCCACCGGCGAAGCGTCTCACTAATGTCCCTCTCTGCATTTGTAAATTATTCACCTGCCATCTGCTTTGCATCATTTCTCTCCACAATAAATACTTGTTAGGAACCTGTGTCTTTTCTTCATCAGAGTCGAGTACGCCTTTGTAACCACGCAAAATCGTATCACAAGCGCAAATTACTGGACCCTTCCATCTCCCCGCCTTCCTCCAGCAACTCATAGTTAGGAGTTTGTTGATGACAAGTTTAAAATTACTTTCTACTTTTTCAGGTCGCATGTCGGCAACTCTGTAAAGTTTATGTTTCCTGCAGGGTAATACGATTTTGCTATTGGTTTTATGATTGTTCTGAGAAGGGGTTCTGAATGTGTTGGTGAGTGTGTATATGTGAAGGTGTTTGTGTGGTGTGGTGTATATCGTATTGTAACCACGAGCGAGTGGTATTTAAACAATAACAACACTGCGACTAGCCGAGGGCTCGAACGCGTGTTGTTTTGGCCCGCCTCATGGTGAGCGAAAATCACACGACGCTCTAACCCACAGGATCACCCAATCCTACAAAGATCACGCACCCAACAGAGCTAGGTGTTGTACTATGATCCGAGGACATACGATGGTGTGGGTGCCTCAGAGCTAATTTCATTCTATTCCCCGTTTGGCGTACTAGCCTCCACAAGCAGTATATATCGTATTGTAACCACGAACGAGTGGTATTTAATCAATAACAACGCGACTAACCGATCTTTGTAGGATTGAGTGGTCCTGTGGGTTAGAGCGTCGTGTGATTTTCGCTCACCATGAGGTGGGCCAAAACTACACGGGTTCAAGCCCTCGGTTAGTCGCAGTGTTGTTATATATATATATATATATATATATGTATATATATATATATATATATATATATATATATATATATATATATATATATATATATATATATATATATATATATATATATATATATTTATATATATATGCAAGACAACCACTATGAAAAAATAGAAGAATTCCAAGCGCTTTCGTGACTGCTATGAATTAATTTAGTCATTCTACGCTGCATGTTTTCTAATGAATTTATGTCCATTCATTGACAACTGGGACCACTTCTATGGCCGAAATGACATGTATGCCAGGGATGGGGTTCACTTACCTTGATAATGTGAGCAGTCACGAATGCGCTTGGAATTCTTCTTTTTTCATAGTGGTTGTCTTCATATTTTGATATCACCTGTTTACTGTGATCTTTTTGCATATATATATATATATATATATATATATATATATATATATATATATATATATATATATATATATATATATATACAGGGATAGGTGAAACATATTGGAAGAAACACAAGAGGTTGATTGATCTGCATATTTCGACTCCCTTCTAGGATCTTCTTCAGCTGAAGAGGATCCCAGAAGAAGGCCGAAATATACACATCAATCAACTTCCTGTGTCTCTGTATCCATGTGGGTTACTATTGAGTATTAACAAGTGTTCATTACACTTTAGTTATTCATACTGGAACACCACAAGTGTTAAGCCAGAACTGTTATATGTAAGTTTTGACACAAACGAACCCGCTTGAGGTTAACGAAACTGACCAAATGATGAGTACTGAAGATTTCGTCCTCACAATGAGACCCTCTTCAATAGACTGCTCATTCAATTGTGGATGTCTTGATGTTAGTGAAGGGATCCTGAAGCAATGACGCGGGGATACCTTGGATCAGTCATGAATACTTGATATTCCCAAGACCTGTGGTACACCTACAGTAAACATAAAAAGTAATAATTCAGAAGACAGTAACCATCCTATCTTAGGTTTTCTTGTTTATACGTGAATTTGTATGCAACAGTATAATAAACAATTAATATACTTTTGTGAATAGAATTTTTTCGTATTATACAACAGGTTATCAATATTAATACTGCAGGAAGGTAATAGACAAATGTTTTTTTTATTAACACATCGGCTGTCCCCCCCTTCCCGAGGCAGGATGACCCGAAAAAGAAGAAACACTTTCATCATCACTCAAACCATCACTGTCTTGCCAGAGGCGTGCCGACACTACAGTGAAATATAAAATGATCCTTATCATGAATACTCAAATCGTCCTGGTTTTCAAGCCTTCAAAGTGGGGAAATTATTTTAAAACATCTGAAGCACTTCTGCCCCAGCTGCTCATTAGTGTGTAAAATGCTGGCGAGTATTGGCCCTTAACGACGTGTTGTGGGAGGGAGAGATTCAATTATGTAATTGCTACCTCAGAGGTGTGGTATAATGATTGAGAGAGAGAGAGAGAGAGAGAGAGAGAGAGAGAGAGAGAGAGAGGAGAGAAATTTCTAACAAATAAATAAACACTCATAAACACAATTCAGCCAAAAAATGGGACATAAAAATGATTGTACTTCTCTTCTGGCATCCAACAGAAATGTGTTTTTTTTAAGCAGTCCAAGTTAAATTCCATGCAACTGAATGTTCCTATAGAGAATGCACAAGCCATGAAACTTTAATGGCTATAATGCAGCCACTTATCTTGTAAGTCAATATTATAGATGAAAATTTCAAGCACGGAGCAGCCGGTGATGTTGCAAGTTTACCTGGAGTTTACCTGGAGAGAGTTCCAGGGGTCAGAGCCTGATCAACCAGGCTGTTACTGCTGGCCGCACGCAGTCCAACGTACGAACCACAGCCTGGCTGGTCAGGCACCGACTTTAGGTGCCTGTCCAGTGCCTGCTTGAAGACAGCCAGGGGTCTATTGGTAATCCCCCTTATGTATGCTGGGAGGCAGTTAAACAGTCTTGGGCCCCTGACACTTATTGTGTTGTCTCTCAACGTGCTCGTGGCACCCCTGCTTTTCATTGGGGGGATGTTACATCGTCTGCCGAGTCTTTTGCTTTCGTAGGGAGTGACTCTCGTGTGCAAGTTTGGTACTAATCCCTCTAGGATTTTCCAAGTGTATATAATAATGTATCTCTCCCGCCTGCAGAGAGAGTATGCGAATTTCAGGTCACACAGGGAATATGCATCGTCGGTGAGAAGTAAAGCACACATTACTTGTCTGAGGGAATGTTTATGGTTCTGTGTTGATGTGTGTGTCGTACGCGTGTGGTGTGTGTGTGTGTGTGTGTGTGTGTGTGTGTGTGTGTGTGAATGTGTGTGTGAGTGTGTGTGTGTGTGTGAGTGTGATCCTACCATGAAAACGTAAGCTGGTAGTGTTCAGTCTTCCTTCAGTGAGTTATCACCTTTAAGCTTTACAATAGTTGTTTCACTGCCCACAACTTCCTTTTTACCCTCTTCACAACACATTCTACTCATCAATTCATGCAATCCTTTCTTTTTGGCACGACTCCTTCCGAACTGTCCCTATTCCCAAGCAATTTTATCGCAGTCTCCAGTGAATTAGAAGTTGATTATCATATCACTTCTCGTTTTCAATAATGATAAATATGTCTTATATCTTTCGCAGCTCCAACCTAGATCTAGAATAGTCTGGCTTGGATTGAACAAACTCTAATTTGGGTCTAACATACTTCTTCTTTGTTCTAATATACAACAGCTTGGCAGCAATATACAATTTACGTAATCTTTTTAACACTGTCTTCAATGACAAAACGTTGACGTTGCATCCATTACATTTGTTTGATCTAGTGAAACCGTTTTATGTAAAATATCTCCAATATTTTTTTCATTATCAGATGTATCCAATGTTTCAGCATACAACCTGAAAGCTTCTTGAAGGCCTGTGTTCACTTTCAGGAATTTCCATTACATGGAACTGAAACACATGGTAACCCATCATCTATTTTTTACACCATTAGCTCAGTCTGCCCAAATATTCATGGAAATATGTTTCATGAGAGACAGACAGACAGACAGAAGAGACGTAAATAAGGAAAGAGCATGTCCTGCAGTGCCTCCCAGAGCAGATTAGAAATGCTCTCCAACAGCTAACTAGATTCCTCAAGGCTACACAAATAAGACAAAGCTGTCTTGTTGTACGTCAGTGGTAAGTGATGTATCAGAAAGGAGGAGGAGGAGGAAGAAGAAGAAGAAGAAGAAAAGAAGAAGAAGAAGAAGAAGAAGAAGAAGAAGAAGAAGAAGAAGAAGAAGAAGAAGAAGAAGAAGAAGAAGCAGAAGCAGAAGAAGAAGAAGAAGAAGAAGAAGAAGAAGAAGAAGAAGAAGTACTTCTCTGTGGGCTTGGGAGAAGTATTGCTTTGGTGGGGGGAGAAAATTTTCTGAGGAAGAAAGGCGGCGCAGTAATAGCATGTTGTGGGAAAATCTCGGAAGGAACCATGAAGGAAGTAAGTAAAGGCACTCACGCTCTCTGTTTTTTTTCCTTGTGTGTGTGTGTGTGTGTGTGTGTGTGTGTGTCTGTGTCATGTATGGGTTATCCAGAAACATGGAGGATTAGTAATGGGAAAAATTTACAATATTATGTTTACATAGGTTTGATAAGTTTTACCATATAATGGCAACGAAAGAAGCACTTGCGAGCAAAGAGTGGAGGCGAGAGGAACTTCTTTCAGAAAGCAGAATGATGGAAGAGGACGTGAGGTTGAAACAGTTCTTTCTCCCATCTTCGGGCGAAGGACAACACAAGGTCTTCCTGCCAGAGACAAGACAAGAAGGAAGGAGGGAGAAAAGACCGCCTCGTTGTGCATAAATGATGAGGTTTAAGGAGACCTGGGGAAGGGCAGCCTCGCTATGCATCACAGATGAGTGAGGGGGCATTTCCTGTTGTTCATTTTATTTTTTATCTTCTTCTCTTGTTCGTTGCTCATCTGCTGATGATTGTTGCTCATTCTGTCGCTTTGTTCATTATTGAACATGTTCTTCTCGTGTTCATGGTTCATCCTCTGCTTAAAATTATTATTTATCCTCTTGTTTTGTTTATTATTGAACCTCTTCGTGTCCTGTTCATTGTTTGTCCTCATCTTAAGATTATTATTCATCCTATTGTCTTGTATATTTTTGAGCCTGTTCTTGTCTTGTTCATTGTTCATCATGTTGTTTTCCAGTTCATTGAATAATCTGTTCTGAATCTTGCTGCTCATCCTGCTCTTCGCCAGCACATTGTAAATCCTGTTCTCTTACTAATCACTGTCCATCCAATTAGTGTCGTGTCTACCGTCTATCCTGTTCTTGTCCGGGTCTTGAGTCATCCACATCTTATCCAGTTCACGATTTATTCAGTTGTCATATTTCTTTACAAAATATTATTCACTCTTTGTGTGTGGATGGGAAGTGTAAAGTGAGTGATCGTTCACCCATTTTTTTCATTTCCTTTTCTCTTATTTCGCTTTCAGATTCCTCGTCTCTCTCACCTTTCACACATTTTAAGCTTTGCATAAATTCCATCCCAGCATTTGTACTACCTTCCCTCTTAACCTCTCTTCTTTATTTTTATTCTCTACCTTTCTTCTTTATCGTTATTCCTCTTATTTCACCCGAAATTAATATTAAGTTCAGGGAAAAGCCGTAAATCCATGAGGGTCATAGAGCGATTGAGAGGATGGGAAGTAATCAGGTTTGATTCTCTTAAAAGTAATGTTGTTTTAATTCCTTGGATCACGAGCCCTTCTGACAGATCTCAAGTGAATCGCCTGGCTTTGTGTACATGATACAGGATATTTAAAATGATATGGTCTAATGTACATGATAAATTTAGTGTCTTCAAAGTGTTTCTCCCTCTCTCTGTCTGACTCTATGTCTGTGTCTGTCTATTTGCCTGTTTGTCGGTCTCTCTCTCTCTCTCTCTCTCTCTCTCTCTCTCTCTCTCTCTCTCTCTCTCTCTCCTCTCTCTCTCTCTCTCTCTTCTTTATTATTATTTTATTATTATATATATATATATATATATATATATAGATAGATAGATAGATAGACAGACAGATAGACATTCAAATAAATCCAGCTAAATCCTTTACTTCAGGTTTCCCTTCCTTGGGCCGTAGTTAATTTCCTTTTTAACAAGGGTTCGCATCCTCCCTCTTTCTCTGATCCCAGTCTGTCATTTATACGCCGAGTCGCAAGGGACCACGACTGCGTGTGAAAGGGTTCCCACCTGCTTAATGGGTTCTCCTACATGTATAGGGATCCCGATCTGTTTAAGGGAACCTCCTGCTTGTGTGATGAGACCAATTTGCTTTATCGCATGCTGCCCTCTTCTAGCCTCTATGTTGGTCTGTACCTGCTTAAGGGCCCTTCTTGTTGATTTGATTGAACCAACCTACTTAAGGGGTCCTCCCTATCCCTACTAAGGACCCCTCCTATTTATGTGGTGGGTCGACCCTGCTTTAAGTTCCTTTCTTGGGTGTCGTCTGACGGGTACAACGCACTTCTCCCTTTTATTTCTAGGTGAAGATGCGTCAGGAGAAATCTTCACCTGGACTCGTTCCTCGAGCGTCTCTGGTCAAATATGAGCTCAAAGTTGTGTAGCACGTGTCTTAGCAGAAGGAGGATCGATCTTCCTCCAGTCCGTGTGATGACTAACCGACATTAGTTTAAGGCACTGCATCATTAATAATAATAATAATAATAACAACGTCAACAACTACAAGAACGGCAGGAACAACAACAGAGCACCAACAAGGAACAACAATATTGGTGTTATTCTTTATAATTATTATTATTATTATTATTATTATTATTATGTAGTAGTAGTAGTAGTAGTAGTAGTAGTAGTAGTAGTAGTAGTAGTATTGTACAACGGCCCTGGTTGCTAAGGACGTGGAGAAAGCCTTCGACACGGTCTGGCATTCTGGGCTCAAGTACAAGCTATGTAACCTTTTTGACCTTCCCCGAATGTCAAAAAATTGCTATGCAACTTCCTTGATGGCCGTACGATGCGAATTAAGTTCAGAAACTGTCTCTCTGACGTCTACATCCTTCATACTGAAGTTCCCCAAGGCTCTGTGCTCTCTTCTACCCTGTACATCCTTTACACAAACGACATTCCTAAGCCAGCACATTACAACAAACTCACACTAGCATATGCCGACGACATCACACAACTCACCGCACACGAACAATGCAGATATCTATCACTCAGAACAGAACGCGAGGTAGACAGGATCAGTGCCTGGGAGATTCTTTGACGCATTAAAACAAATGCAATAAATCTAAGATTACCTACTTCTTCCCAAAAGGACGCCAACCAAAACCTGTTGACCTCAGAACCACCACTACAAGAAAACTCATTAATTTGGACTCCAGTCTTAGAATACACACTCACATAAACGCCAAAAGAGCTATGACCATTCTGCCCTTGGGCGACTGTACAAGCTCAGAGGCTCACACCCTCACACTAAACTACACCTGTACAAGGCCCTTATACGGCCACTTATCACTTATACACCTCTTGCTCTTTCTCTCGTCATTCCGCTGTATGACCCTTGTGGTTTAGCGCTTCTTTTGATTATAATAATAATAAAATCTCGCTGCCAAAACAAACGTCCTGAAACTGCACTGTATCCAGAACCGTGCACTGCGGTGGGTGCTGGGCGTGGTGTGGGATGACTTTGCTACAAGTGAGTCTCTCCACACCAGGACTGGTACCCCGGCGCTGAACGTGTTCTGGAAAGAACTCAGTGACGGACAGTTAGGCCGACTAGAAACCCACCAAGACACTTGGATAACCTTTATTGACGAAATAATTAAACGGCCAGACAACTCTCTAAACCTCATCCAATCCCTATACAATCCTCCTCCTCCTCCTCTCTACACCTAAACCTCACCCCTAACCTCTAATTCTTAACCTCTGCCCTGCCCTCTACAAGGGTGGACCTTAAAAGATGTCCTTTTTACCAAGCCAACTTCCATGTCTTCCCCTCTCCAACCCATATCATGCATTTGAGACGCAGACAACAGCAAACCAGCCTTGGCGTTGTGCTGAATGTCCTTTGCCTCCCAAACCAGTCCAGTACGACCATTGCTTCAAACACTTTCTTGCAGTCAGCACGGCCCAGCAACTATTCCCTCTACCTTGCCAACCAACGTCTTGCAGCTGGGTTTAGCCCTGGCCCTTTTTCTCCATTCTCTTAATCCCTTCCTCTCACCCACTTTTATTCCTCTTTCCAAATTTCCCTTTCACCCACATGGGTCTTACCTGAGAGTTTTCGTTCATTCGTTATTATTATTATATGGAGTACAAGAGCTGCAGGATGACTTATCATTTTGATTATATTTATTATATTATAATTTTGGGCAAACGCCCTCTGTAGCCATGCATAGACTGGGGAATGGATGGTAATCAGGTCTGATTCATGAATGAGAGTGTAGCTCCAATTCTCTGTATCAAGAGCTCTTCAACAGCTTCAAGGAACATACCCACAAATCTGAAAAACGTGTGTATTGTTGCTGCTCTTGGTGCTGTCTATCGATCCGTCTGTCTATCTGTCTGTCTATCTTCCTGTTTACTTGTCACTCTCTAAATAGCAACCCTGTCTCTTTTAGAAGAAAATCTAATTTATCTGACTGAGAAATCTTTCGAGCGAATATTTATTCTGTTTCCTTTATTGAGTTTTGTTTATAAAGCTGAGGCAAATAATGTCAAATCCTAGCTATTCTTGCAAATACCTCCTCGACATTGCAGGTCATTTACCACAAGATGTGACAAACAACCACAATCTTTGCCGTCATCATTAGTGAACTTTCCAGAATGGACGCAGGTGAATGGCTTCTCCACTGAATTAAAAATTAAAGGCTACCTGCCCGACAACTGCCACTATTGTAACATTGTTACCACCACTACCACCACCACGAAAACAATTCCCATTACAATTACCACTACTATAACAACTCTCATCACCAGTATAGCTACCCCCCTCTCTCCCCTAGAGTAAACAATCCACATGTAAAAAGTCATTGTTTACCACCGTGGAGGATGGATCACGCCTTCAGGATGACCCAATCACGCAAAGAGACACATGTCTACAAGGTGTCACACGCCCACCAGATAACCAACTCTCACGCCAGGTGACACACGCCCACCAGGTTACAGAATACTAACAACATCTCTTACGCTTGGCCGGCCAGCAACTGGTATCGAAGCCCCATTGCCGGCCTTAACGAACCCGGATACATCGCAGCCGCCAGTCGTGATTCCTCGTCCCGCCATACCCTGATATTCTCACAGTCTGCGGAACACATTCTGGTTAGAAGAACTGAAACAGCTGAGAAACAATGCGAGAGATATATAGATAGATAGGTAAATGGATAGAAAGAGAGAAAGACAGAGAGACAGAGGTAGAGACAGAGACAGATATTCAGAGAGAATTAATGGTGATTCAAACAAAAACTTTATCTGTCATGTCAGAAACAAAATCAATAACATAAATAGTAGTAAAAAATGGTAGCAACAACAATAATAATAGCAATAATAATAATAATCATAATAATAATAATAATAATAATAATAATAATAATAAGAAGAAGAAGAAGAAGAAGAAGAAGAAGAAGAAGAAGAAGAAGAAGAAGAAGAAGAAGAAGAAGAAGAAGAAGAAGAAGAAGAAGAAGAAGAAGAAGAAGAAGAAGAAGAAGAAGAAGAAAGAAGAAAAGTTCATTCACCAATTATTTTACATTTCTAAGTAATTGAACATATACAATATAATACGTAATTACAGTCGCTAGCTCAGTCACTAAATGTCAACTACATTACTCAGGAAACTTTTAACGAGTCTAAAACCCAGACTACATAAACCCAGAGGTGTATATCTTTCGGTGTATATTCACCGAGAGTTTAATATTATCCCTCATATAGGGATTAAAATATTCTTGACTGGTGGAGAATAGGATATATGGAAGCATTAACAACTCTCGTGTGGTCGATAGGGTTTAAACCTTTTCATCCAACAAGCAAAGAAGAGAGAAATGTAAAATCAGAGGAAGGTTATAATATAAACTAATAATAATAATAATAATAATAATAATAATAATAATAATAATAATAATAATAATAGTGATAATAATAATAATAATAATAATAATAATAATAATAATAATAATAATAATTTGAAAAAAAATAAAAAATAGTATATTGGCAATAATAATATTTCCAGTAAATAATAAGTTTTATTTTATTAGAATTAATAATTCAGATTTCTTTAATAATATTAATTTGTTTAACTTACCTCGTAAATTATACCAATTGCTGCAAAATTTAGATAGGAATGTGCATTAATAATTCTCTTTTTTGACATTAGCTTACATCCATTAGTAAAGTTTGCAAAGTGTATCTGTATTATAAATTATGTAGCGATTTATATAGATTAAAACACTCCATTTGGAACACGAGAGTGGTGTGGAAATGTTGGGGTGGGATAGGGGGCATTGGGTGAGTGGGGGGTTTGTTATGGGTCGGTGGGAGGGAAGGATGGGGAGGACGAGGATTTATGTGGAGGCGTGGGTGAGATATGGGTGGGTGGGTAGGAGCGGGATGTGGATAGGGGAGGGGGGTAAGTAAAAGTGGGTGGAGAAGTTAGGGGAAGTTTTTTTGTGTATATACACTGAGATATGCACATTATTCAGTGTATACACATTGAAAGGCGAACACCTCATTGACACAATTTACCCTAAGTGATCACGGAGAATATACATTGATTAATACTAACTCCACGGAGCATATACACTAAAAGATACACTCCTCGAAGAATATATACACTGAGAGATACATACCTCTCGGTGTATATTCCACATGATTTTGGAATAACTTTCTTAAGTACTTAACCCGGTAAGTGTTAATAAAAATAATTAGAATTGTGTTGAAATGGATCTTTAAGTGAATGACAAAAGTAATTTATTATTATTATTATCATTATTGTTATTATTATTATTATTATTATTATTATTATTATTATTATTATTATTATTATTATTATTATTATTATTATTATTATTATCATTCTTACTCTTATTATTATTATTATTATTATTTATATTATTAGTAGTATTACTATTGAAGTAGTTATTTCGTTTAAGTTTTGCCATTTCTTCTGAACACCATCACACTACAACAGAACATGTCTTCACATGCATGGATATGCGTGTGTACACAACTATATGAGCGTACACCCCCACCACCACCACCCACACGTGTACACCACCCCACGCGTACACCACTCCACGTTTACACCACCCCGTGTACACCACTCCACGTTTACACCACCCCGTGTACAACACTCCACGTTTACACCACCCCTTGTACAACACTCCACGTTTACACCACCCCGTGTACACCACTCCACGTTTACACCACCCCGTGTACACCACTCCACGTTTACACCAAACATCTACTAAAACAAATATATCTTTGAGTGAGGGCCGTTGGAAATTATAACAAGCGTTCACAACGGCCTCTAAATCCCTGATGACAGTAATTTGCCACGAATTCTATTAAATATATTACTGACACTCTACCTCTTTTTTTCCCCCAGGATCAGCGTTAATCATAGCTAATTAATATATTAAATTGTGCCTAATTACACAACAGGAACGACCATATTTATGCATAATTTGTTCCGCCGACCTGATTCATTTCCTTAGCTCGAAGGATCGAATTTGAATTAGAATTAGCAGTAGATGAGACTATTAATTATTATTACTATTATTATATTTATTATTATTATAATTAATAATAATATTATTAATAATTCTAATAACAGTAATTATAATTATTTTTATAATTATTTTTATAATTATTTTATAATTATTATTATTATTATTATTATTATTATTATTATTATTATTATTATTATTATTATTAACAACAACATACAATAATATTAATAAAAACGGCAGCGTGATACCTAAACTACATTACCTTTCAAACAGCAACAAAATTTAATAAAAATCTTGAAATGTCCCATGAATGCATAAATAGCAATTTGCATATTAAATGTAATTTCGGTCTTCTGGGGTAAATCACAGGTTTTTGACTCAATAACAGAATGGTGATTGTCTCTGATAGGGAGGATGCGGAGATCCATATATTGTGTTATGTGTGAGATTAGAGACGAGGCGTTTTGAGAGCTGGTGTTGCTAGTCTTTGCTAGGTGCAAATGTTAACAGCTCGTGTTAGGAGCAGGTTTTGCTAGTTTATGTTAGGTGCACGTGCTCCTAGTCTTTAGTAAGGGCGTGGTAGCATTTACATACGGTACCACTAACATATTAATTGTTCTAAGGAATTGATTTTAAAAAATCATTTGCAGTTGAGTAGGCGTTAAAGGTTTGATTGCTTTTCACACATACGTGAGTCTTTGTTTGATAATACGTTATTCTTTTTCACAATGTAGTGAAATTTTAATTTACATTGTGGTGAAGGGGTAAATGACATGAAAATTAACATGAAACTCAACTCTTTAAGAAGAGTGTGAATGAAGATCCGAGAGACTGGAGCACAAGTTGATAAAGCTGTGTTTACTGCTTTATCAAGCTTTAACAGAGCAAAATATCGTCCCCCAAAAAACTCATAATGTAACATGTACCTAGTAAACAGTTGGAAGATAGTCACAGCCCATTGTGTGAAAATCAGTTCCAGTTTCATGGGTCTTTCAGTTACGTGAACTGAATGAACCATATGAGCTTAAGGCTACACACACACACACACACACACACACACACACACACACACACACACTCGTTCGTGGTTACAATAATATATATACTGCTTATGGAGGCTAGTACACCAAACGGGGAGTAGAATGAAATTAGCTCTTAGACACCCACACCATCGTATGTCCTCGGATCACTGTAAAACACAACACCTAGCTCTGCTGCGTGCGTAATCTTTGTAGGACTGGGTGGTCCCGTGGGTTAGAGCGTCGTGAATTTTCGTTCACCATGAGGCGGGCTAAAACGAAACGGGTTCGAGTCCTCGACTAGTCGCAGTGTTGTTATTGATTAAATACCACTCGTTCGTGGTTACAATAATATATATGCTGCTTGTGGAGGCTAGTACGCCAAACGGGGAGTAGAATATATATATATATATATATATATATATATATATATATATATATATATATATATATATATATATATTAGTGGAGTGCCAAAGTATCGGTATCGGTGAATAAACTGCCGATACTTTTAAAATATTACTACTAAACGTATGCCTAAAAATATTATAATTAACACTCACCCTAATGATTACGAGTGATATTCAAACACTCTGACACATGCACTCTGGCACTCAAACACTCTGACACATGCACTCTGGCACTCAAACACTCTGACACTCATACAGCATATGTACAACAGATGGTTATCTTTACTATTGAAACGGTTCACCTACGTGGTAGGCTTCTTCAGTCAAATACAGAGGAGAATAAATTGGAGGCAGCAGTAGTAATGGCGTGTATCTATTTACAATAAATTTATGTTAAAAAATGTATTCTGAGTGTAAGGGGAATTCGCCTGTGAAGTCAGGTGCCACTTACGTCGGCAAGGTTAGCGGAGACTTATCGAAGGGGAGGCATGTGGGGGTGGAAGTTGGGGTAAATGGGTAGGTGGAGTAGTGGGTGAGAGTGAAGATGAGTCTTGGTGAGTGTGATGAGCTGAGTTCAGTCATTGATGCTTAGCAACATTCATCAGCAAAGCCAAGCTGAACTCCGCTGAATTATACTTTAATCAATATTTAACTGTGATCTTCCCTATTATTGGTGTCAGTATTGGTGTGTGTGTGTAAGTGTGTACTCACCTAACTCACCTAATTGTACTCACCTAATTGTGGTTGCAGGTGTGTGTGTGTGTGGGTGTGGGTGTTAGTTAGTTACCATTTTGTCCTAGGCACATGTCGATTTGACACTAGGCCTGTTGTATGTATGTGTGTGTGTGTGTGTGTGTGTAAGGAAACACTTTGAAATGTTTCGGCCCCGCCGGGAATTGAACAATGTGTGTGTGTGTGTGTATGTGTGTGTGTGTGTGTGTGTGTGTGTATGTGCCGAGAATTTCAGGAATGTATCTAATTAGTCTGAGAGAAATCTCACTTATCTCTCTCTCTCTCTATTTCCCTACCTTCCTCCCTCCTTCCCTCTCTCCCTTCTTGCCTATCTCGTTATCTTTTAATCTGTTTTTCCCTACCTTTCTCTCTCTCTCTCTCTCCTGTCCTCTTTCCCTTCCTACCTACCTCTCTCCTTTAATCTAATTTTCTCTACCCTCCTTCCTCCCTATCCCTAATTTTCTCTACTGTTTCTCCTAGCCTCTTTCTCTCATTTTATACAATTCTCTCTACTTTTTCTTCTATCTCTCTCTCTCTCTCTCTCTCTCTCTCTCTCTCTCTCTCTCTCTCTCTCTCTCTCTCTCTCTCTCTCTCTCTTTCTCTCTCTTCCGTTTTGGCTGTACCATATTCTGCACCAAC
>WNWK01004784.1:50000-95000 GCA_009830355.1 Cherax destructor
TCTACCTGTGTCTCCTTCATTTCCTCTGTCTCTCTGGGTTTTAATGCTATTATCTTTCTATATGTGTCTCCCTATTTGTTTCACTGTGCCTTTAGCTCTTATTACAAATAAAGAAGCATTTGTAATTAACGACTGTTTGGGATACTGAGTAACTATCAGCTTTTCAATATTTATTATATTATTATTAATATAAAAACATATAGTACTCTGAATAAAATCATAAATCTATATAATCTGTGTAAAAACATATAATCTCTTTATACACAATTATAACGTAGTAAAAATTCACAAGTAAAAACAATCATAAAATTCAGTGCAGTGTCAAACGTGGCTGCCATCGTCGTGTCACACAGGACACCACCACACCTCTAGTTATGACACGCATTCTCTTCCGTGTCATCAGACACCCTTGTCTCTGTGTTACACAACACGCCTTCTCTCCGTGTCACACGACACTCTGTGCCACATGGCACGCCCCCTGTGTCATGACTCCGTCTCTAAAACCTAGTCACCGCGTCATCCGACACCAACACCAAATCACACGACTATTCCACTTGTGTCGTGCCACCAGTTGTCACTACATCAATGAACACACACCAGTGACACTACAACACCAGTGACACTTTCAGGTACAGTCTCAACTCCGGGTACACAGTCTCAGGTACCAAAACAGTCTCGGTACACTGTCTCCCTCGCAGGACACGTACACTCTCCATAGTGCAGGTACACTCTCCATAGTGCAGGTACACTCTCCATAGTGCAGGTACACTCTTCATAGTGCAGGTACACTCTCCATAGTGCAGGTACACTCTCCATAGTGCAGGTACACTCTCCATAGTGCAGGTACACTCTCCATAGTGCAGGTACACTCTCCATAGTGCAGGTACACTCTCCATAGTGCAGGTACACTCTCCATAGTGCAGGTACACTCTCCATAGTGCAGGTACACTCTCCATAGTGCAGGTACACTCTCCATAGTGCAGGTACACTCTCCATAGTGCAGGTACACTCTCCATAGTGCAGGTACACTCTCCATAGTGCAGGTACACTCTCCATAGTGCAGGTACACTCTCCATAGTGCAGGTACACTCTCCATAGTGCAGGTAAGAGTCTGTACACTCTCCAAGGTGTAGGGAAGAGTCTGTACACTCTCCAAGGTGTAGGGAAGAGAGTCCGGTGAGCACTCTCCAATGGTGTAGGGAGAGTCGGAAGGACACTCTACAATAGTGTATGTGGAGAGTCCGGTTGACGCTCTCCAGTGTGAGAGTATAGTTGACCCCTCTAGGAGAGTCAGGTGGACACTCTCTACTAGAGTCTGGTGAACACTGTCAGTCAAGCGGCACGGCAGTCAAACATCAGGTCTGATGACGTAACCCCTTGACTGCCGGCCGGTAAGGAAACTACCTAACAACCATTGTTAGATAAGGGGCCGTAACACCCCCACCACAAAATGACCGACACACAAAGATTCAGGTACTACGTAATATAAGATTTATCCCAAACAGTCATTTCCCGGACAAACAATATGCTCCCGGACAGGCCCCCATATTACAACCTCAGGTTCAATGGCCTGTTAACCTGAGTGTAAAGGAAGCTTGGAGCAAAGAAACACAGTAGAAGATGTATTGAAATTGTATTTCTTCAAAAATCAGCTAGATTAATTCCAAACTTTTATCTTTTCCTTCACCAAGTATAACAAAGTGATATTTATACCTATGTACACTATATACAAAGGAGTAGTGTTTAGTGCACGCCACAGTTGTCTAGGCTAAGCAGCAGCCAAAAGACAGACAACTTTCCACAACCAGCTCTATGCAGGAATTCCAATGACAAACTGCGAGTGGTAACCACGTCACCTTTTGTCATTGTTAAACTCGCATTTAATTGGCTGAACCGAGTCGTTGATTTGATGATGGGGCCCTCATCACCAAACCCTTAACGATGGTTCGCTGGTTGGAGGGAAGCCTATGTGGGTGTGTTAACATGCTCCGAATAAAGGTTACATACTCTTTGCATGCAACAGCTCTCTTTGCTAACCTTTGTGACTCTTTTTTATATCTATGTCTCCTTATGACTCTGTTTTTCTCCCTTTCTATGTCTTCCTCTCTCCCTAGTTCTTCCTCCGCCTTTTATTCACTGTTTTTGCTTTACTATTTCTCAGTGGCATATCTCTCTCTCTCTCTCTCTCTCTCTCTCTCTCTCTCTCTCTCTCTTTACACAGGGTTTTACAAGGTTAGGTTAAGGATTTCTAAATTTATTGACAAGCTATTGACAAGTTAAGGATTCCTAACTTTATTTACTCTCTCTCTCGTTTCTGTCTATGACTTTGATGTCAGTTCTCATTGACGGATACTGTCTCACTATACACATTTTGTGAGATATTTCTTGTGAGAAACATATCACAGTTAATTATAACTATAGGTTACTTTTTAAACTACTAAAATAGCTTAAAAATATTACCATTTAATAATGATTGTGCTTGCAGTAATCATCATCATCATCATCATCATAATAATAATAATAATAATAATAATAATAATAATAATAATAATAATAATAATAATAATAATAATAATAATAATAAAATAATAATAATGATAATAATAATGATAATAATAATAATAATAATAATAATAATAATAATAATAATAATAATAATAATAATAATAATAATAATAATAATAATAAAAATAATAATATTATTATCATCCTTATTATTAACCGAAATATTAATTCTTTAATTACCGTATATAATTATAAGCTCTTGATATATAAGGACAAAATTGAGTTTTAAAAATAATATTCAAAAAGCTTTCACATTAATACTCATGAATTTATCAAAGACTAAGGCTGGATACGACAGGTCGACTACCAGTTTTTGATTAAGAATGAGCCGCTACCAGTGTTGGTATACGAGTCAGCAACTGCCTGTGTTGGTATACGAGTCAGCAACTGCCTGTGTTGGTATACGAGTCAGCAACTGCCCGTGATGGTATACGAGTCAGCAACTGCCCGTGATGGTATACGAGTCAGCAACTGCCTGTGTTGGTATACGAGTCAGCAACTGCCCGTGATGGTATACGAGTCAGCAACTGCCTGTGTTGGTATACGAGTCACCAACTGCCTGTGTTGGTATACGAGTCAGCAACTGCCTGTGTTGGTATACGAGTCAGCAACTGCCTGTGTTGGTATACGAGTCAGCAACTGCCCGTGTTGGTATACGAGTCAGCAACTGCCTGTGTTGGTATACGAGTCAGCAACTGCCTGTGTTGGTATACGAGTCAGCAACTGCCTGTGTTGGTATACGAGTCAGCAACTGCCTGCTGTTGGTATACGAGTCAGCAACTGCCTGTGTTGGTATACGAGTCAGCAACTGCCTGTGTTAGTATACGAGTCAGCAACTGCCTGTTTGTCGGTATACGAAAGGACAACTACAATTTTTGAAAAAAAAAAAAAAGATAAACCGGTCTTAGAGATACAAGAGCTCGACTTAGAATAAACCAAACACAGCTTCTAATAATAATTAAAAGGCCGAATAAATTTGTTAAACAATTAGAAGAAAGATTATGGAAAATATTGAAATTGTATTTAGAGTTTTTAAGAGATTCACTGTTTGGCACTAAATGGTGATTGCTCAACTTGGAGACAGATCTCAGAATTCTGGGTATGAATGCGTCACAGAGAGAGAGAGAGAGAGAGAGAGAGAGAGAAGAGAGAGAGAGAGAGAGAGAGAGAGAGAGAGAGAGAGAGAGAGAGAGAGAAAGAGAGAGATTGATAATTAAATTGCTAACTCCTTCGTTACCCCTTAATCACCTGGTCTTAGAGTAGGTGTAATCAGCTACTGGAAATACTAACGATAATATTACCTTCGCGTTTTCAAACCACTCTCAATGGAGAATTCACACTTTTACTCCATTAGGTAACGACAGCCTGTTTCCTTAATCTACTAACACCGATGTCCTCCGTCACCGAAAAAAAAGTTCTCCGAAAGCCTCAATTTCCCAAAACCACATATTTCAAAGGCCTTCTCTTCCGAAATGCACTAACCCTGTTTCCTAAAACCACTAACTCCAAAGACCTTTTCCAATATCCACTAACTCTGAAGGCCTTTGTTTCCACTATCTCTTAAATCGAAAGGCCTCTATACTTCCAAAGCTCTTAACATCAAAAGCCTCTGTTTACCTTATCCACAAACTCAGAAGGCCTCTGTCCCAGCTAAAAATGATTACTTCGAGGATCTCCTCCTACAAAATTCATCAGCACCAAAGACCTCTGTTTCCCAAGTCTACTAAAGGCACTTGTTGAATCCCAGTCCTGCCAATGGTTCATCCAGCGAATGTTGCTTCCTGTGTCTCGAATGTTGCGCCCACTCACGTGCATGCTGAAGTCCACTCCGAGTCCACTGGTGTAGACAAGATGAATGCATAAGCGATGTAGCACCTGGGTTTGACCGGTCGCTGTTGGAACGCTGTTCGGACGCTGTTCGATCGCTGAGGCGTGCGGTACGGTGCCAGGGCTTGACCTACTGGTGTTCCGACTCGGAAAGCATTCTGTGCGGTGTTTTAGAACTTGACCAGGTGATATAAGGACACGTGAAACGCTAAACCCAGTGTGACGAGTACAGTCGTACTCGTCACACTGAAGCGTCATGAATGTAACGACTAAACCTGAGAGTTCAACTCGAATCTCACGTCTCGTCAACAGCGCCAGTTTCTCTTCTCAACAGTGTTTTTAGATTGAAGAGCGGTAGGTACCTTGATGCTGGCTCAGGGCTCTTGATCCGAGAAATTGAAGGTACATCCTCTTCCATAGATATCACATTACCTCTATTTCTCGGGCGCTAAATATAATAATAAAAATAATAATAGTAGGTTGGTAGACAGCAACCACCCAGGGAGGTACTACCGTCCTGCCAGGTGACTGTGAAACAGAAACCTGAAACTGTTTTACATGATGGTAGGATTGCTGGTGTCTTTTTTCTGTCTCATAAACACGCTGGATAACAGGTATATCTAGCTACTTCTACTTACACTTTAGGTCACACTACACTGGCATACACATGCATATATATACATACACACATCTAGGTTTTTCTTCTTTTTCTTAATAGCTCTTGTTCCTTTTATTTTCTCTATTGTCCATGGGGAAGTGGAAAAGAATCTTTCCTCCGTAAGCCATGCGTGTCGTATGAGGCGACTAAGATGCCGGGAGCAATGGGCTAGTAACCCCTTCTCCTGTACAAATCTACTAAAACGAGAAGAAGAAAACTTTATAAAATTGGGTTGTCTGAATGTGCGTGGATGTAGTGCGGATGATAAGAAAGAGATGATTGCCGATGTTATGAATGAAAAGAAGTTGGATGTCCTGGCCCTAAGCGAAACAAAGCTGAAGGGGTAGGCGAGTTTCAGTGGGGAGAAATAAATGGGATTAAGTCAGAGTATCTGAGAGAGTTAGAGCTAAGGAAGGGGTAGCAATAATGTTGAAGGATCAGTTATGGAAGGAAAAGAGGGAATATAAATGTGTAAATTCAAGGATTATGTGGATTAAAATAAGGGTCGGATGCGAAAAGTGGTCATAATAAGCGTGTATGCACCTGGAGAAGAGAGGAGTGTAGAGGAGAGAGAGATTTTGGGAGATGTTAAGCGAATGTATAGGAACTTTTGAACCAAATGAGAGAGTAATTGTGGTAGGGGACCTAAATGCTAAAGTGGGAGAAACATGCAGAGAGGGTGTAGTAGGTAAGTTTGGGGTGCCAGGTGTAAATGATAATGGGAGCCCTTTGATTGAACTTTGTATAGAAAGGGGTTTAGTTATAGGTAATACATATTTTAAGAAAAAGAGGATAAATAAGTATACAAGATATGATGTAGGGCGTAATGACAGTAGTTTGTTGGGCTATGTATTGATAGATAAAAGACTGTTGAGTAGACTTCAGGATGTACATGTTTATAGAGGGGCTACAGATATATCAGATCACTTTTTAGTTATAGCTACAGTGGGAGTAAAAGGTAGATGGGATACAAGGAAAATAGAATCAGTAAGTAAAAGAGAGGTGAAGGTTTATAAACTAAAAGAGGAGGCAGTTAGGGTAAGATATAAACAACTATTGGAGGATAGATGGGCTAGTGAGAGTGTAGGCAATGGGGTCGAAAATGTATGGGGTAGATTTAAAAATGTAGTGTTAGAGTGTTCAGCAGAAGTTTGTGGTTACAGGCGAGTGGGTGCGGGAGGAAGAGGAGCGATTGGTGGAATGATGATGTAAAGAGAGTAGTAAGGAGAAAAAGTTAGCATATGAGAGGTTTTTACAAAGTAGAAGTGATGCAAGGAGGGAAGAGTATATGGAGAGAAAAAGAGAGGTTAAAAGAGTGGTGAAGCAATGTAAAAGAGAGCAGATGAGAGAGTGGGTGAGATGTTATCAGCAAATTTTGTTGAAAATAAGAAAAAGTTTTGGAATGAGATTAATAAGTTGAGGAAGCCTAGAGAACAAATGGATTTGACAGTTAAAAATAGGAGAGGAGAGTTATTAAATGGAGAGTTAGAGGTATCGGGAAAATGGAGAGAATATTATGAGGATTTGTTAAATGTTGATGAAGACAGGGAAGCTGTGATTTCGTGTGTAGGGCAAGGAGGAATAACATCTTGTAGGAGTGTGGAAGAGCCAGTTGTGGGTGTAGGGGAAGTTCGTGAGGCAGTGGGTAGAATGAAAGGGGTAAGGCAGCTGGGATTGATGGGATAAAGATAGAAATGTTAAAAGCAGGTGGGGATATAATTTTGGAGTGGTTGGTGCTATTATTTAATAAATGTATGGAAGAGGGTAAGGTACCTAGGGATTGGCAGAGAGCCTTTGTATAAGGCAAAGGGACAAAAGAGAGTGCAAAATTATAGGGGAATAAGTCTGTTGAGTGTACCTGGTAAAGTGTATGGTAGAGTTATTATTGAAAGAATTAAGAGTAAAACAGAAAGCAGGATAGCAGATGAACAAGGGGGCTTTAGGAAAGGTAGGGGTGTGTAGACCAAGTGTTTACAGTGAAACATATAGGTGAACAGTATTTGGATAAGGGTAAAGATGTTTTTGTGGCATTTATGGATTTGGAAAAGGCGTATGATAGGGTAGATAGGGGGCAATGTGGCAGATGTTGCAGGTGTATGGAATAGGAGGAAGGTTACTGAAAGCAGTGAAGAGTTTTTATGAGGATAGTGAGGCTCAGGTTAGAGTGTGTAGGAGGAAGGGACTATTTCCCAGTAAAAGTGGGCCTTAGACAAGGATGTGTGATGTCACCGTGGTTGTTCAATATATTTATAGATGGGGTTGTAAGAGAAGTGAATGCGAGGGTCTTGGCAAGAGGTGTTGGGCTAAAAGATAAAGAAGCAAATACAAAGTGGGAGTTGTCACAGTTGCTTTTGCTGATGACACTGTGCTTTGGGAGATTCTGAAGAGAAGCTGCAGAGGTTGGTGGATGAATTTGGTAGGGTGTGTAAAAGAAGAAAATTGAAAGTGAATATAGGAAAGAGTAAGGTGATGAGGATAACAAAAGAATAGGTGACGAAAGATTGGATATCAGATTGGAGGGAGAGAGTATGGAGGAGGTGAATGTATTCAGATATTTGGGAGTGGACATGTCGGCGGATGGGTCTATGAAGGATGAGGTGAATCATAGAATTGATGAGGGAAAAGGGTGAGTGGAGCACTTCGGAGTCTGTGGAGACAAAGAACCTTGTCCATGGAAGTAAAGGGAATGTATGAGAGTATAGTTATACCAACGCTCTTATATGGGTGTGAAGCATGGGTGATGAATGTTGCAACGAGGAGAAGGCTGGAGGCAGTGGAGATGTCATGTCTGAGGTCAATGTGTGGTGTGAATATAATGCAGAGAATTCGGAGTTTGGAAATTAGGAGGAGGTGCGGATTACCAAAACGATTGTCCAGAGAGCTGAGGAGGGTTGTTGAGGTGGTTTGGACATGTAGAGAGAATGGAACGAGACAGAGTGACTTCGAGAGTGTATAAATCTGTAGTGGAGGGAAGGCGGGGTAGGGGTCGGCCTAGGAAAGGTTGGAGGGAGGGGGTAAAGGAAGTTTTGTGTGCGAGGGGCTTGGATTTCCAGCAAGCATGTGTGAGCGTATTTGATAGGAGTGAATGGAGGCATATGGTTTTAATACTTGACGTGCTGTTGGAGTGTGAGCAAAGTAACATTTATGAAGGGATTCAGGAAACCGGCAGGCCGGACTTGAGTTCTGGAGATGGGAAGTACAGTGCCGGCACTCTGAAGGAGGGGTGTAAATGTTGCGTTTTATAACTGTAGTGTAAAGCACCCTTCTGGCAAGACAGTGATGGAGTGAATGATGATGAAAGTTTTTCTTTTTCGGGCACCCTGCCTTGGTGGGAATCGGCCGATGTGTTAATAAAAAAAATAATAATAATAATTGTGAAATGGTTATAAAAATAAAATAATAATAATAATATTATGATTATGATTATTATTATTATTATTATTATTATTATTATTATTATTATTATTATTATTATTATTATTATTATTATTATTATTTTATTATTATTATTATTATTGAAATTGAAATAAAGGTAATAATAGAATTTACTTTATAGTTATATTGTTACCTCCAGATTTTTTTTTTTCAGAAATTCTCAAAAGGCGAACGAGGGGACACAAACGACATGGGTTACTGGACAATACTGCTGCTAGTAACGGTGTTAAAAGCCTTGCATTCAACTTCCTCTACCCACGGAAAGGATCATTTCGAAGGGGGAAAAAAGCCACAGCTCGAAATCTTATCCCCCCCCTCCAAAAAAAAATTAATTCAGAAAATTAGTTACCCTTCAATTTTTTTCACACTTGTCAAAAATAACCAAAAATTCGTGTACCAGCAAAGTTTGTTAGAATCGAAAAAAAAAGTGATTGGTGAAAATCTATAGGTATGTACCTTTGTTTTTTTGGTTGGTCCGTCCCTTCCTCCCCGTCGTAAGTACCAGTGGGAACTCGGTGCTATACACTGTCGGGTTGTTGGTCGCTGGCAGTAATGGTCGCTGGCAATGTTTCCCTGGGTCGTCACTACTCACACATGGCGCTGCTGAAAATGTCAGCACCACCTCCACCACCTACCACCTCTTTCTCTCTGTTTTTTTTTTTTTTACAGCTTGCCTCTGTTTCTCTTTCCCTTCCCCTACCTCCCTTTCCTTATTTTGCTCTATCTCTTTCTCTCTCTCTCTCTCTCTCTCTCTCTCTCTCTCTCTCTCTCTCTCTCTCTCTCTCTCTCTCTCTCTCTCTCTCTCTAATTTTATCCCAGCAAGGAAACTTTCTCAAAACACAACTTTATCTCTGAAATATAGAAACGTTGTTTCCCCTCCAAGTATTAACTTCCTCTCCACAGCCTGACAGCCTTCCCTCATCTTTACCTAGAACCTACCTCAATACCCCTCAAGCAAAGGGAGAGGGGCTGCCTTTGATGTTGCTGCTGAAGTGCTTGCAGTGTAAACACAACTGAGCTGTAAAACACTGGTGGTATAAGCGTTTTCCCATGACGATAATAATAGTTACCTTCTTCCATTTCTGGTCATCCACAAACGAAGCCAATGAAGCCGTTTTACGAGAAGGGTTTATTTAATGAACCCCTCAAGGGAGGTTCTCTTCTTAGAGCATTTATTTTCCACTGAGTAAGGATTTGCTGCGAGGAGGGGAGGTCTGCCAGCGATTATCTAGCAATTAAAGTAGTAAATTCTAATGTAATTAACCCACTAAGCCCCACTGGGTCATTAGATTAAATATTATGTCTGGAGCACTGGTAAATACACCAGTGTATTTAAAGTATATTGAACCTAATATTTAATGTTAATTACGATACAGGAAAACACTGATTCTTGTCTTCACTGAACACTATTTCACTGGAAATCTAGAAAACACTTCACTAAATTTAAATTAAACAAAATTTTGTGGCAATTTGTCAGCAGTTAAGAAATAAAGACAAAAGTTTTGTATATATATGTATGTGTGTGTGTGTGTGTGTGTGTGTGTGTGTGTGTGTGTGTGTCTGTGTGTGTATGTGTGTGTGTGTGTGTGTGTGTGTGTGTGTGCCTGTTTGTGTGTGCTGGTGAGCGACTCTTGATCCAAGGAGTTAGACCTGGCCTTTCCTTAACTGTTTAGAGCCTAACTGACTACCTAAATGAAGGCGCTGTTTGAGCCCCTACTGCTTGAGCACTTCCTCCAGTCATAATAATAATAGTAAGATGAAGAAGAAGAACGGGAAGAAGAAGAAGAAGAAGAAGAAGAAGAAGAAGAAGAAGAAGAAGAAGAAGAAGAAGAAGAAGAAGAAGAAGAAGAAGAAGAAGAAGAAGAATTCGTTAGAGGATGTAGTTTTTTTTTTATCTTATTCAGTAATGAATTCTTTTCATCTTCTCTCAGTCTTCCTCCTTTTTCTATAATATTTTGTTATCCCTTCTGTTACATCTACTACGTTTTTCTTCCATTTCTTTTATTTTATTTTTTTTTGGACCTTGCATTAAACATTTTTTTCCCAATTTCTTTTAATTATTTATAGCCACCTTCCATTCCTTCATTACCATTTATTCTGCATTTTTTTCAATCTTCAGATTATATAAAATCATCTGTCGATGTGTAACTCCTCAATTTTTGTCATTCAAAGAAATCTTCGTCATTCAAGACGTTCATTGATGACTGATGTCATTAAACGGAACTGATGTTTCCCCTGGAGAAGATATTCATAATGAAAGCCGATTATGTTTTTTTCAAACCATTTTGTTTTTTCATTCGAAGAACTCCTTATCACCTGGAACGTTTGTTGTTGTTATCGTGTAGTTCATGAATGAATGCATAACCTTACGCTCCCTCCTGACGCTTGTGGGTCACTGGGAAGCAAGACGAGAGGGAGAGAAGTCGTCTGGGTAACTGACTCCAACACATCGGAAGTTAAATATTCAGAGGGAAATAGAAAAAGGTGGTGATATGCTGGGGAGGTGTGTGTGTGTGCGTGTGTGTGTGTGTCTGTGTGTGTGTGTGTGTTTGTGTGTGTGTGTGTGTGTGTGTGTGTGTGTGTACGCGTGCTCACTGAGATACACTCTCAGAGTTGTGGTCCATTGAGTACAACTCTATGAGTTGAATGAGTAAAACTCTTGACAACAACCCCATGGTTGATGCCGGGGGGGACGAGCCTTAGCTCCTGGCACCGCCTCCTAGTCTACATTCACAAGCAAAATATATATATATATATATATATATATATATATATATATATATATATATATATATATATATATATATATATATATATATATATATATATATATATCCTCTAGTGCAAATTGTGGGACCCATAGCCTCGGAGAAGTGGATAAAAAGGCTTCAAGGAAGAATATTTGGATTTCTTTCTGAAGCCATTTGAATATTCCACTTCTCCACCCCATCCTATATACACACATACATGCATATAAATGCTTTATTAATAGACAGAATACATTTATAGAAAACACAAACATGAATACAATGGTACAATATGTCAAAGATTATGAAACTCCTCCAGTTCCTCCGAAGCCGGACGCGAGCCAAGTATGCAGCATGCGTTTCCCCTCTGGATGGCCACGCTGAGACGCTGGAACATGAACGTGGCTGCCCTTGGGTCCCTGGTGGTGTCGATGAGTCTGGAACCCAGTTCTTTAAGGAAACGTGTTGCATTTTTTCCCCACTCTCCCAAGGTCTCTGATCCCACTGGGACGAATTTATACTGTTGGTTTATGTCCCTGTACTTGCCGATCTTGTACTCCTCCCTGTGGTCAGCAGCTCCTCCCTGTCGCCCAAGCCAGTGTCGACACACAGGTATAATCCCATGCTAAGAGCTTGCCATTCTTCCAAGGATAGATGGTGATCCTGTCGGGGTGGTTTGCTGGGTTGTGGGCATTGTTGGCTGCTAGTGATCGAGGCTCTCTCTCGGCTGGGCATCCAGCTGTAGCAAGGGTTCTCTTTATGATGTCGTTGACCTCATTGTGTCTTGCATGCCAACCCTTGGTTTTAGAACAGTTAGGACCATGTAGACCATATTGGTCGGCTTGCGCATCGCTGCAAATACACGTATATTCCGTGTGAATAGGGGCAGCAAGGCGCAGAGCCACTGCAATACGAAGGGTCTTAGGGTTCAGGCGTGTTCCCATGGCCGAAATGGGAACTGTTTGGAGGAAGTCCCCAGAGTGATGTGCACTCACAGCTAGGAGACGGGCAGTCTCCCTGTCTGATGTTACGGCCCTGAGCATATTGGCAAGTATCTTTTCAGCGATGGGGCCGTCCCAGCTTGACTGTTTGTAGGCCAGTTCTTCACTAGGTTTTGGTGTTGGAGCAGCAAGAGTCTCCCATTCAGTGATGGCACTGGTGAAGCAAGGGTCCTGTATTCCTGCTGAATCACTGAGGTTGTCTGGAAGAATTTGTTTTATTAGCTCATTTGATGCTATGGAAGAGGATAAGAAGGCTGGTAGGGCAATCTGGGAGGATTTGCGTACTCCCAGCCCCCCAAGTCTGACTGGGAGTGAGGCTTGCAACCACTGTCCATCATCGAGGGAAAGATTCAATACACTCTCTAGCATGGTCTTGAGGAGAGAGTCGTATTCCTCGAGTTTCGGGTTATTATATTATATAACCGTTTCAGAATCATCATCTCTGTGACTACTAATATTGCATTTTTTTAATTTTCTCTTAGAGATACACTCACATTAGTATATATAAGCTGAGAAATTCACACAGTACTTATACGCTAAGAGTTGTATATCTCTCAGTGAATATGTGTGAATTTCTGAACATATTTACAATAATGAGTGTGTATGTCTTATAGTATATACATCGAGAGTTGAGTAACTGTCAGTGTAAATACATCATTAAATATATGTATATAGTAAATTAATCTCCACTTTTAAATTTTCTGCTGGAAAACTATTCTGAAATTATATCGAGTCAACTTGTAACTTATCTTTCAAAAACATTATTAATTTCTGGTTCTTCTGGTTTCTGTCTGTCCTTTAAACTTCCAAAATCTTTGACATATTTTTTTTATAAGCAAAATTTTTTCTTCAATTTTTTTTTCCATATTGTCAGTATCACGATAAGCAAATTTCTACCTTACAAAATTTTCATAACCCAAATTTTTTCTATTACATTCTGCTCGAGTATTTTTCCACATTTTTTATACCTTCTGCGTTTCGTTTTTTGCATTTTATTTCTTTATATTCGTTTCACAGTCTCGTGTATTCCCCTGTTGTTTAAATAAATATTGAAATAATAATTTATTATTATTATTATATTAGTATTATAGTATATATTGTGTCGTGCAGAATAGGCAAAATTGGTCAATTAGCAAGAACTAATTTAAAATTAAGTTCTTTTTAAAGATATATTTTTTTAATTTATGTTAATGTAAATTTAATTTCTTTTGTACCAAAAGAACCTTAAAAACTTACCTAACCAAATTATAACAAGCGCAATTTAATTTGTCCTAATCCAACTTTATATATTTTAGATAAGTTTACAATAATTTAATAATAAACAAACACATTGAAATATATTTTTTCGTTAGGCTCAGAATGATTTTTTGCGAAATTACTGCATACACAAATTTTTGCTTGCCCTATTTGGCAAGAAGAGCGTTGCTATTTAAGCCAAAATAGTAAGTTTTACTTATATATATATATAATATATATATATATATATATATATATATATATATATATATATATATATATATATGTCGTGCCGATTAGGTAAAACTTGCGATTTTGGCTTAAATAGCAACGCTCACCTTGCCATATAAGACAAGTGAAAATTTGTGTATGAAATAATTTCGCCAAAATCATTCTGAACCTAACGAAAAAATATATTTCATTGTGTTTGTTTATTATTAAATTAATGTTAACGTATCTAAAATATATTTATTGGTTAGGCTAATAAAGCGCTTGTTAATAGGTTAGGTGGTTTCATAGTTTCTCTTGGTACAAAATTATAAATTTTACATTAACATAAATTAAAATATATCTTTAAACGTATAAGAAAATTTTAGAAGGACTTTAATTTTAGATGAGTTCTTGCTATACATTTCCACGGCAGCATATATATATTTATATGGAATGATATATATATATATATATATATATATATATATATATATATATATATATATATATATATATATATATATGTCGTGCGTAATAGGTAAAACTGGTCAATTAGCAAGAACTCATCTAAAATTAAGTCCTTTCTAAAATTTTCTACTATACGTTTAAAGATATATTTTTTTCATTTATGTTAATGTAAGAATTTATAATTTTGTACCAAGAGAAACTTTGAAAACCTACCTAACCTTATTACAACAAGCGCAATTTAATTTAGCCTAACCCAAGAGTATATGGAGAGAAAAAGAGAGGTTAAGAGAGTGGTGAAGCAATCAAAAAAGAGAGCAAATGAGAGAGTGGGTGAGATGTTATCAACAAATTTTGTTGAAAATAAGAAAAAGTTTTGGAGTGAGATTAATACGTTGAGGAAGCCTAGGGAACAAATGGATTTGACAGTTAAAAATAGGAGAGGAGAGTTATTAAATGGAGAGTTAGAGGTATCGGGAAGATGGAGGGAATATTTTGAGGAGTTGTTAAATGTTGATGAAGACAGGAAAGCTGTAATTTCGAGTATAGGGCAAGGAGGAATAACATCTTGTAGGAGTGTGGAAGAGCCAGTTGTGAGTGTGGGGGAAGTTCGTGAGGCAGTGAGTAGAATGAAAGGGGGTAAGGCAGCTGGGATTGATAGGATAAAGATAAAAATGTTAAAAGCAGGTGGGGATATAGTTTTGGAGTGGTTGGTGCTATTATTTAATAAATGTATGAAAGAGGGTAAGGTACCTAGGGACTGGCAGAGAGCGTGTATTGTTCCTTTGTATAAAGGCAAAGGGGACAAAAGAGAGTGCAAAAATTATAGGGGAATAAGTCTGTTGAGTATACCAGGTAAAGTGTATGGTAGAGTTATTATTGAAATAATTAAGAGTAAGACAGAGAGCAGGATAGCAGATGAACAAGAGGGCTTTAGGAAAGGTAGGGGGTGTGTAGATCAAGTGATTACAGTCCAACATATAGGTGAACAGTATTTAGATAAGGGTAGAGAGGTTTTTGTGGTATTTATGGATTTGGAAAAGGCGTATGATAGGGTGGATAGGGGGGCAATTTGGCAGATGTTGCAGGTGTATGGAATAAGAGGTAGGTTACTGAAAGCAGTGAAGAGCTTTTATGATGATAGTGAGGCGCATGTTAGAGAGTGTAGGAGAGAGGGAGATTATTTCCCGGTAAAAGTAGGCCTTAGACAAGGATGTGTGATGTCACCATGGTTGTTCAATATATTTATAGATGGGGTTGTAAAAGAAGTGAATGCGAGGGATTAGGCAAGAGGTGTGGAGTTAAAAGACAAAGAATCAAAATCAAAGTGGGAGTTGTCACAGTTGCTTTTTGCTGATGACACTGTGCTTTTGGGAGATTCTGAAGAGACG
Organism: Cherax destructor; assembly: GCA_009830355.1. Classification (NCBI taxonomy): domain Eukaryota; kingdom Metazoa; phylum Arthropoda; class Malacostraca; order Decapoda; family Parastacidae; genus Cherax; species Cherax destructor. Next base: position 65,536 of record WNWK01004784.1, read on the forward strand.
TTGCAGAGGTTGGTGGATGAATTTGGTAGGGTATGTAAAAGAAGAAAATTGAAAGTGAATGTAGGAAAGAGAAAGGTGATGAGGATATAAGATTGGAGGGAGAGAGTATGGAGGAGGTGAATGTATTCAGATATTTGGGAGTGGACATGTCAGCAGATGGGTCTATGAAGGATGAGGTAAATCATAGAATTGATGAGGGAAAAAGGGTGAGTGGTGCACTTCGTAGTCTGTGGAGACAAAGAACTTTGTCCATGGAAGTAAAGAGGGGAATGTATGAGAGTATAGTTATACCATCACTCTTATATGGGTGTGAAGCATGGGTGATGAATGTTGCAACGAGGAGAAGGCTGGAGGCAGTGGAGATGTCATGTCTGAGGTCAACGAGTGGTGTGAATATAATGCAGAGAATTCGGAGTTTGGAAATTAGGAGGAGGTGCAGGATTACCAAAACTATTATCCAGAGAGCTGATTAGGGGTTGTTGAGGTGGTTCGGACATGTAGAGAGAATGGAACGAGACAGAATGAGTTCGAGAGTGTATAAATCTGTAGTGGAGGGAAGTCGGGGTAGGGGTCGGCCTAGGAAAGGTTGGAGGGAGGGGGTAAAGGAGGTTTTGTGTGCGAGGGGCTTGGATTTCCAGCAAGCATGTGTGAGCGTATTTGATAGGAGTGAATGGAGACAAATGGTTTTTAATACTTGACGTGTTTTTGGAGTGTGAGCAAAGTAACATTTATGAAGGGATTCAGGGAAACCGGTAGGCCGGACTCGAGTAAGGCAGATGGGAAGTACAGTGTCTGCACTCTGAAAGAGGGGTGTTAATGTTGCAGTTTTATAACTGTAGTGTAAAGCACCCCTCTGGCAAGACAGTGATGGAGTGAATGCTGATGAAAGTTTTTCTTATTCGCCACCCTGCCTTGGTGGGACTCGGCCGATGTGTTAATAAATAAATAAATAAATAAATAAATAAATAAATAAATATATATATATATATATATATATATATATATATATATATATATATATATATATATATATATATATATATATATATATATATATATATATATATATATATATATATATTCAACAAAGTCGGCCGTCTCCCACCGAGGCAGGGTGACCCAAAAAGAAAAAAATCCCCAAAAAGAAAATACTTTCATTATCATTCAACACTATCACCACACACATACATAATCACTGTCTTTGCAGAGGAGCTCAGATACGACAGCTGAGAATTGTCCCTCCCAGCTGTCACTATCCCAGACCCCTCCTTTAAAGTGCAGGCATTGTACTTCCCATTTCCAGGACTCAAGTCCAAATAAATCAATTAACTGGTTTCCTGAATCCCTTCACACAATGTTACCCTGCTCACACTCCAACAGATCGTCATGTCCCAAAAACATTCGTCTCCATTCACTCCTATCTAACACGCTCACACATGCTTGCTGGAAGTCCAAGCCCCTCGCCCACAATACCTCCTTTACCCCTTCCCTCCAAACTTTCTAGGACGACCCCTACGCCACCTTCCTTCCCTACAGATTTATACGCTCTCCAAGTCATTCTACTTTGATCCATTCTCTCTAAATGACCAAACCACCTCAACAACCCCTCTTCAGCCACCTGACACATACTTTTAGTAACTCCACACCTTCTCCTAATTTCCACATTCCGAATTTTCTGCATAATATTTACACCACACATTGCCCTTAGACAGGACATCTCCACTGCCTCCAGCCTCCTCCTCGCTGCAGCATTTGCAACCCATGCTTCACACCCATATAAGAGTGTTGGTACGACTATACTTTCGTACATTCCCTTCTTTGCCTCCATGGATAACGTTTTTTGTCTCCACAGATACCTCAACGCACCACTCACCTTTTTCCTTCATCAATTCTATGGTTAACCTCATCCTTCATAAACCCATCCGCTGACACGTCAACTCCCAAATATCTGAAAACATTTACTTCTTCCATAATCCCTCTCTCCAATGTGATATCCAATTTGTCTTTATTTAAATTGTTTGCTACCCGCATCACCTTACTCTTATCTATGTTTACTTTTAACTTTCTACCTTTACACACTCTCCCAAACTCGTCCACTAACCTTTGCAACTTTTCTTTAGAATCTCCCATAAGCACAGTATCATCAGCAAAAAGTAACTGTGTCAACTCCCATTTTGCATTTAATTCTCCAAAATTTAATCCCACCCCTCTACCCAACACCCTAGCATTTACTTCTTTTACAACCCCATCTATAAATATATTAAACAACCATGGTGACATTACACATCCCTGTCTAAGACCTACTTTTACCGGGAAGTAATCTCCCTCTCTCCTACACACCCTAACCTGAGCCTCACTATCCTCATAAAAACTTTTTACAGCCTTCAGTAACTTACTACCTATTCCATACACTTGCAACATTTGCCACATTGCTTCCCTATCCACTCTATCATATGCCGTTTCTAAATCCCTAAATGCAATAAAAACTTCTCTACCTTTATCTAAATACTGTTCACATATATGCTTCACTGTAAACACTTGATTTACACATCCCCTACCCACTCTAAAGCCTCCTTGCTCATCTGCAATCCTACTCTCTGTCTTACCTCTAATTCTTTCAATAATAACCCTGCCATACACTTTACCTGGTATACTCAGTAAACTTATTCCCCATAATTTTTACACTCTCTTTTATCCCCTTCCTTTATATAAAGGAACTATACATGCTCTCTGCCAATCCTAGGTACCTTCCCTCTTTCATACATTTATTAAACAAAAATACCAACCACTCCAGCACTATACCCCCCCTGCTTTTAACATTTCTGTCATGATTCCGTCAATTCCAGCTGCTTTACCCCTTTCATTCTACGTAATGCCTCACGCACCTCCCCACACTCACATCCTGCTCTTCTTCACTCCTAAACGATGTTGTACCTCCCTGGCCAGTACATGAAATTACCGCCTCCCTTTTTTTCATCGACATTTAAAAGTTCCTCAAAATATTCCCGCCATCTACCCTATACCTCCAGCTCCCCATCTACTAACTCCCTACTCTGTTTTTAACTGACAAATCCATTCGTTCCCTAGGCTTTCTTACCTTGTTTATCTCACTCCAAATTTTTTCTTGTTTTCAGCAAAATTTCTTGACAGAGCCTCTCCCATTATTTCATCCGCTCTTCTTTTGCACTCTCTCACCACTCTCTTCACCTTTCTTTTACTCTCCATATACTCTGCTCTTCTATTAACACTTCTGCTTTGTAAAAACCTCTCATAAGCTACCTTTTTCTCTTTTATCACACCCTTTACTTCTTCATTCCACCACTCACTCCTCTTTCCTCCTGCACCCACCCTCCTATAGCCACAAACTTCTGCCCCACATTCTAATACTGCATTTTTAAAACTATCCTAACTCTCTTCAACCCCCCAGTACTCCTACTTCATAGCCCACCTTTCTGCCAATAGTTGCTTATATCTCACCCTAACTTCCTCCTCCCTTAGTTTATACACTTTTACCTCTCTCTTACTTGCTGTTGCCATTTTTTTTTTGTCCCATCTACCTTTTACTCTAACTGTAGCTACCACCAAATAATGATCTGATATATCCGTTGCCCCTCTATAAACATGTACATCCTGAAGCCTACTCATCAACCTTTTATCCACCAAAACATAATCTAACAAACTACTTTCCTTACGTGCTATATCATACCTTGTATATTTATTTATCCTCTTTTTCATAAAATATGTATTACTTATTACCAAACCTCTTTCTACACATAGCTCAATTAATGGTTCCCATTTACATTTACCCTGGCACCCCAAATTTACCTACTACTCCCTCCACAACATTTTTACCCACTTTAGCATTAAGATCCCCAACCACAATTACTCTCTCACTTGGTTCAAAACTCCCACACACTCACTCAACATTTCCCAAAATCTCTCTCTCTCCTCTACACTTCTTTCTTCTCCAGGTGCATAACACTTACTATAACCCACTTTTCACATCCAACCTTTATTTTACTCCACATAATCCTTGAATTTATACATTTATATTCCTTCTTTACCTGCTATAACTGATTATTCAACATTATTGCCACTCCTTCTTTAGCTCTAACTCTATTTGAAACCCCTGATCTAATCCCATTTATTTCTCCCCACTGAAACTCTCCTTCCCCCTTCAGCTTTGTCTCACTTAAAGCCAGGACATCCAGCTTCTTTTCATTCATAACATCTACAATCATCTCTTTCTTATCATTCGCACAACATCTACGCACATTCAAACATCCCACTTTGACGGTTTTCTTCTTTTTCTTTTTAGTAAGCTATACAGGAAAAGGGGTTACTAGCCCATTGTTCCCGGCATTTTAGTTGACTTTTACAACACACATGGCTTACGGAGGAAAGATTCTTATTCCACTTCCCCATGGATATGAAAGGAAAACCAATAAGAACAAGAACTATTATGATAAAATCAAAGAAAACTCAGATGAGTTTGTATACATAAATGTGTATATGTATGTATAGTATGACCTAAGTAGCAAGACGTACCTGAAATCTTGCATGTTTATGAGACAGAAAAAAGACACTAGCAATCCTACCATCATGTAAAACAAATACAGTCTTTTGTTTTACACTCGCTTGGCAGGACGGTAGTACCTCCCTGGGTGGTTGCTGTCTACCAACCTCCTTCCTACTTATATATATTATATATATATATATATATATATATATATATATATATATATATATATATATATATATATATATATATAAGTGAGAAAGAAAAGCTTACGGAGACGTTTCGGTCCGACTTGGACCATTTACAAAGTCACACTAACACAAGAGAGTGAGGAGTCATCATATATAGGTGAGGGGGACAAGAGAGGTAGAAAAGAAGTAGTGTTAGTGGTAAGGCTTGTAGTGGAAGTAGTAGTAGCAGTAGTAGTTAGTAGTTAAGTGGCACAAGAGAGAAAGATGAGTGAAAGGTGAAGAGAGGCATTAATAATGGTAGTAGCAGCACTGCAGGAGATTATATATTATATAAATATATATATATATATATATATATATATATATGTGTGTGTGTGTGTGTGTGTGTGTGTGTGTGTGTGTGTGTGTGTGTGTGTGTGTGTACTCACCTAGTTGTGGTTGCAGGGGTCGAGTCATACCTCCTGTCCCCGCCTCTTCACTGGCCGCTACTGGGTCACTCTCCCTGCGCCATGAGCTTTATCATACCTCTGCTTAATGCTATGTATGAAGCCTGCCTCCACTATGTCCCTTCCTAAACTATTCCACTTCCCGACCACTCTGTGACTGAAGAAATACTTCCTAACATCTATGTGATTCATCTGAGTCTTCAACTTCCAACTGTGTCCCCTTGTTGCTGTGTCCCATCTCTGGAACATTCTGTCTCTGTCCACTTTGTCAATTCCTCTCAGTATCTTATACGTTGTTATCATGTCCCCCTATCTCTCCTGTCCTCCAGTGTCGTCAGGTCGATTTCCTTAACCTCTCCTCGTAGGACATACTCCTTAGCTCCGGGACTAGTCTTGTTAACATAAGAACATAAGAATGGAGGAACACTGCAGAAGGCCTACTGGCCCATACAAGGCACGTCCTTATCAAAACCACCACTACCTAAGAATTTACTCCAGTACTCACGACACCAATCAAACCCAGCCCCTCTCACTCATATATTTGTCCAATCTCTTTTTAAAGCCACCCAAGGTCCTAGCCTCTATCACCCTACTCGGAAGATTGTTCCACGCATCTACAACTCTGTTCGAAAACCAGTACTTGCCTATGTCCTTTCTAAATCTAAATTTATCCAATTTAAATCCGTTATTTCTGGTTCTTACTTGGTTCGATATCCTCAGTATTTTATTAATATCTCCTTTGTTTATGCCCATCATCCACTTGTACACCTCGATGATATCTCCCCTCATTCTATGTCTCTCCAGAGAGTGGAGATTCAACGCTCTAAGTCTATCATTATACGGGAGATTTCTTATACAGTAAATCATTTTAGTCATTCTTCTTTGTATGTTCTCCAATGAATCTATATCCATCCTGTAGTAAGGAGACCAAAACTGAGCTGCATAATCCAAATGAGGTCTCACTAGTGATGTATAGAGCTGTAAAATAACTTTTGGACTTCTGTTGCTTATACTTCTTGAAATAAATCTAGTAATCTGTTAGCCTTATTGGCAACTTAGGCACTGTTGTCTTGGCTTTAGATTCCTGCTTACCATGACTCCCAAGTCTTTTTCACATTCTGTATGATCAAGCTCTACTTCACCTAGTTTATAAATTCGAGGGATATTTTCATTACCAAGGACTAGTACCTTACACTTGTCCACATTGAACTTCATCTGCCACTTTTCAGACCAAGACATTAATTTGTCCAAATCCTCCTGGAGTTCACTGGTATCCTCCTCAGAATGAATCATACGGCCTATTTTTGTATCATCAGCAAATTTACTCATGTCACTTGCAATTCCTTCATCAAGGTCATTTATGTAAATTATGAACAACAATGGGCCTAAAACTGATCCTTGTGGAACGCCACTAGTGACTAATCCCCATTCAGATTTGACCCCATTAATGGAAACTCTCTGCTTTCTATTGGTAAGCCATGCCTCTATCCATGCTAGAACTTTACCTCCTATACCATGAGCTGCCACCTTTCTTAAGAGTCTCTTGTGAGGTACTCTATCGAAGGCCTTACTGAAATCCAAGTAAACTATATCATATTCTTTATCACTGTCTACTGCCTCAAATGTTTTATTGAAAAACGTCAGTAAATTTGTCAGGCAGGAACGACCTCTCGTGAACCCATGCTGAGATTCAGTAATCAAATTATGTTCTTCAAGGTGACTTCTAATAATATCAGCTATAATTGATTCTAATAATTTGCCTACTATAGATGTGAGGCTTATTGGACGGTAATTTGATGGAATTGACTTATCCCCTGATTTGAATATAGGAACTACATTAGCTATCTTCCACATCTCTGGCACAACACCAGTTAGGATGGACGTATTAAACACATTCGTTAATGGCTGACTAAGTTCCATCTTGCATTCTTTAAGTACCCTGGAAAACAACTCGTCGGGTCCCGGGGACTTATTTTGCTTCAGTTTATCTATCTGTTTGATAACCATGTCCCTCGTGACAGTAATATTAGTTAACTTGAATTCTTCAGGAACTGAAAATTTTTTAATTTCTGGAATCTCATTTACGTCTTCTTGTGTAAAGACTGACAAAAAATAGTCATTAAATAGAGAACACATTTTCAGTTCGTTATCCGTTAGCTGTCCATTCCCAATTTTCAGAGGTCCTACCTTTTCCCTCACCTTCGTCCTATACACTTGAAAGAACCCTTTTTGATTTGTCTTTGATTCATTAGCAACCTTAATCTCATAGTCACGTTTAGCCTTTCTAATCCCCTTTTTTACTTCTCTTTTCAACTGAACATATTGGTCAATAAGGTTAACATCTCCTCTTTTGATGCGCCTATAAATTCCTCTTTTCTCCCCTAATAGATGTTTTAGCCTCCTGTTAAACCATTTGGGATCTTTATTATTTGACCTAAATTCTCTCTGGGGAATAAATATACTCTGTGCACGTTGTACATTATTAGGAAAAAAATCATAAACGCAGATCCCATCGTAATCGTTAGCTAGATTACCCCAGTCGAGATTAGACAGGTGTCTCTAAGTCCAATATAGTCGGCAGAACGAAAATCAGGAACTTTTACCGTATTATCCCTATTCTCGTACTCCCAAGTAATATTAAAAGTAATGGATTTGTGATCACTTGCGCCAAGCTCTTCAGTGATCTCCAGATTATTTACAAGAGTTTCTTTATTTGACAAGACTAGGTCGAGCAAATTATTACCTCTGGTAGGCTCCGTCACACACTGCTTCAAAAAACAGTCCTGAAATACTTCCATAAAGTCACTGGACTCCAGATTACCGGTCAAAGAGGTCCAGTCAATTTGACTAAAGTTAAAATCCCCTACTATCACTACGTTATTGTGACTAGAAGCCCTAACAATTTCGTCCCAAAGAAGTCTCCCTCTATCGTGATCCAAGCCTGGAGGTCGGTATATTACACCTACAATCAGTTTTTCTTGACCTTCTAGAAACTCTACCCAAACAGATTCTGTCAATGATCCATCTATTTTTATGCCTGTTTTTATGCAGCAATTTATATTTTCTCGTACATATAATGCAACTCCACCCCCTTTCCCATTATATCTATCTACATGGAACAACTTAAACCCCTGAATATGACACTCAGCAATCATATCCCGAATCTTTATATTATACCATGTTTCAGTTATTGCAATGACATTAAAGTTCCCAGCACATGCTACCAAACGTTAATTTTATTTCTGGCGCTTCGACAGTTAGTGTAAAATACATTGAGATGTATCTTCTTGTGAACCTTTTTCATATTCAGCTTTTGTTTTACACAAATTCTGTTACTATTATTACCCTGTGTTACTCGATTACTGTTATTGTTAAGATTTATGATATCAAAGCCTGAATCAATATTTTGACCCTCATTATTTACCATTCCTAAACCCATACTTCTAACTAATCCTAGTTTAAAGCCCTAACAACATCCTCAACTGAGCTAGAGAGAAATTCTACACCTGCCCTGGATAAGTGAACCCCATCCCTGGCATACATGTCATTTCGGCCATAGAAGTGGTCCCAGTTGTCAATGAATGGGACTGCATTATCCTTACAGTGTTTGTCCAGCCAGCAATTTATACCAATCGCTCTGGACAGCCATTCATTTCCAACACCCCTTCTTGGCAAAATGCCACATATAAATGGGCGCCCCTCCCCTTCTTCCTAATTATGTCTATTGCTGTCCTGTACCTTCTAACTAAATCCTCACTTCTACGCTTGCCTACATCATTGCCTCCAGCACTGAGGCAGATAATAGGATTGATCCCATTACCGTTCATGATGTTGTCAAGCCGGCTAACAATATCCTCCATCCCAGCCCCAGGAAAGCAAACCCTCTGTCTCCTACTCCTATCCTTCAAGCAGAATGCCCTATCCATATACCTAACCTGGCTATCCCCAACAACAACAATGTTTTTACCTTCCTTGGTGTCGTTCGTCGTGACGTTCCCAGTAGTCGACTCACATTCATCGGGTAGCACGGAGAAGACATTCGATGTTTCCACAACAGTTTGCACAGCAGTCTCTTTCTTCTTCATCGTTTCTAACTCTCCATTCGTTTTCTTGATCTTCAACTTCGTTCCTTGAAGTCCGGCCACTGCCCAGGTTCCCTTCTTGACCTGAGGACTCACAACAGGAGGACTACTACGAATCCTCTTGTTTTCCTCCGTCAATCGCCGAATCTCAAGCTTCGCTACCCTCAATTCCTCCTTAAGCTGCTGGTAAAGTTGCTCAATGGACGGCATGTTGGTTCACTTCACAGAGCAAAAGTGGTTCAGTCCACAGAGAACCCTAGACACGTCCTCTCTGAGCTAAGTGCAAACCTTTGCACTTTCTCGAGCTTCTTCATGTGCTTGGCTAGGTGTGGGTTCCAAACTGGTGCTGCATACTCCAGTATGGGCCTAACGTACACAGTGTACAGGGTCCTGAAAGATTCTTTATTAAGATGTCGGAATGCTGTTCTTAGGTTTGCTAGGCGCCCATATGCTGCAGCAGTTATTTGGTTGATGTGCGCCTCAGATGTTCCTGGTGTTATACTCACCCCAAGAATGAAGGGATTCATTTATTTATTCTCTCCCCCTCTCTCCCTTCCTTTCCTTCCCGTCACTTCTTCTCTTTTTTTCCCCCCTTTCTGCAGCCAAGGATAATAAACACTCACCATAAACACATTACTCTGTTAACTAATTAAAACTCGCTGAAAAGGCATATATAATTTTTCACGGAAATTTAACGTTAAATCTGTTATTAATTTGCGTTTTATGTTTATAATTACGACCTTAATAAAACATCGAAATTTTAAGGATCAACCAGTTTCTCATTATATTTATCAGTTTTAAAATATTAATTTTTCGTTTAATTAATACCACTTATTCTGGTTAACAGGAGAGTGGCAGATGAGCCGAGAAATGAGGCCTGGTCACAGACCGGGCCGCGGGGGCGTTGACCCCCGAATCCCTCCAGGTCTCCAATAAGGTCGGGTGAGAGGAGTTGAAAATCGTGATATCACGACTAGGTGAAACTGCCAAGAACCGTGCCATCACAATCAGGTCAAAGTACCAATAACTGTGACATTAAGGACAGATCAGACAGTAAGGTCAGGTCAGTGGGCCAAGACCCATGTCACTAAGATCAGGTCAAAGGGCCAAGACCTGTGGTACCGATCAGGTCGAAGGTCAAGACCCATGACACCAAGATCAAGTCAAAGGGCCAAGACCCGTGGTACCAAGATCTGGTCAAAGGGCCAAGACCCATGCCACTATGTCAGGTAAAGGGGCCAAGACCCGTGGCACCAAGCTCTGGTCAAAGGGCAAAGACCAGTGGCAATAAGATCAGGTCAAAGGGCCAATACCCATGGCATTAAGATCAGGTCAGAAGGCCAAGACTCCGTGGCACCAAGATCAGGCCAGTGGGCCACTCAGAATCAGGTCAATTGCCGGGATGCGAGCCCCGTGGAACGAGCTCTGATTGGGAAGAGACTTTATTACAGATTGGAAACAGGATCAGGAATTAAGTCGGAATTTGGATTGAAAACAATATAAAGGGCTTGGAAAGAGAGAGAGAGAGAGAGAGAGAGAGAGAGAGAGAGAGAGAGAGAGAGAGAGAGAGAGAGAGAGAGAGAGTTCCTGTCACAAACATTCTGCTTAAGAGGACATTTCTCTGGATCCCCAGTGCTCCCGCAATCACCGTCAATAATGTTGTAGTATTGTGGTGGTGTTGGAGTTGTGGTGTTGACCGCTGAGTTGCAGGGGAGTGTAGAGGTGGTGGTAATTGTCGTGGCCGTGCTGAGCGTTACCAAAAGAGACATGATAACGACATACGAGATACTTATAAACAGATCTTGCCATGAAACTATTTGACAGAGGGCAGAGGCCACCATCTGTGTGTGTGTGCGTGTGTGTACTTACCTATTTGTGGTTGCAAGGGTCGATTCATAGCTCCTGGCCCCGCATCTTCGCTAGTCACTACTAGGTCCATTCTCTCCCTGCTCAAAGAGCCTTATCGTACATCATCTGAAACCTATGTATATGTGTGTGTGTGTGTACTCACCTATTTGTACTCACCTATTTGTGGTCCCAGGGGTCGATACTCAGCTCCTGGTTCTGCCTCTTCACTGACCGCTACTAGGTCCTATCTCTCCCTTCTCCATAATCTTTATCATACCTCGTCTTAAAACTATGTATGGTTCCTGAATCCACTATCCAAGTCTATCTTTCCAGACTATTCCACTTCGTCTGTGTGTTAGTTACCATTTTGGCATAGGCACATGTCGATTAGACACTAGGCCTGTTGTATATATATGTGTGTGTGTGTTTGTTTGTGTGTGTAAGGAAACACTTCGAAATGTTTCGGCCCCGCCGGGAATTGAACCCGGGCCCTCCGTGCGTGAAGTGTGTGTGTATGAGTGTAACGCAAAGATTTTTAAAAATTCTTCTACGAATTCACTCCTGATCTTTTAATACAGTTCAGAGTGAAGATTCTGGTGTCCTGCAGCTATCAGCTGGGAGGATCTTGGTGCGTGGATACGTACGCCTCGCTGTGCTGGGGATAAGAGAAAACGTACGTATTTGGCGTAATGTGCGTGGTGTTTTCTCTTATCTACACTACAAGCTTAAGATAACACCGGAAAGACATAATAGCATTTTGTTACCGTTCTCTCGATAAGCAAATCTAGGGATGATGAGTGTCAGGTGAAGTACTAGTAGAGGATGTGAACGTCACATGTAGGTTTTGTGGAGGTTATGAATGTTACGTGTAGTATTAGTGAGAGTGAATGTAACGTGTAGTATTAGGGGGTATGAATGTTACGTAGTGAGTGTGAATGTTACGTATAGTACTAGGGGGTATGAATGTTACGTAGTAAGTGTGAATGTTACCTATAGTACTAGGGGGTATGAATGTTACGTAGTGAGTGTGAATGTTACCTATAGTACTAGGGGGTATGAATGTTACGTGTTGTACTAAAGGGGTATGAATGTTATTATTACGAACACATGTGTAGTCTTGTGGCCTGTACACCTGTTCGTAGCTGCACTACGATAACCAAGGTAGGAACGAGCAAAAAGGCAGCACTTCAAAAAAGTCAGTAAATACTTAATATGTACAAAATATATACACAATGTACAGAATAACAAGTTTGCAAAGCAAGAGACACATTGAAAACTGTGAGCGACCAGACTTGAGGCAAGTCTGCCGATGTTGCTTCACGAATATATGTGTATTATGGATGTTACCTTTTAACGCTAGAAAGGATTATAAGTCTTACTTTTAGTACTAGTGAGGGGGTGTGAATGTTACTTTCAGAATTTGTGGAGGTGAATGATACTCCCCTTACTCTCAACTACTACCTTCACTTCCCCTCACTGCCCCCCCCCCTCACGGGACCCTCACCCCCACAAGAGACGTAATATCAGTCTACACTGACACACACTCTCCAGGCTTCTCTCGTTATAATTCTCGGCCGCCAGCCAATAGTCTGGCCTCTGGGCAAGCGAAATTCCTCTCACTCATGGGGGAGGGAGGGAGGGGGAGGGATGTGAGTAGACGGAGGGAAAAGGCGGTGAGGAGTGTGAGGGGAAGGGTGATGGTGAGGAGAGGGAGAGGGTTGGGACTGGTTGTGGAAGAGGGCGTTGGAAGAAAGAGGGAGAATAGAAGGAGGGAAGTGATAGGGAGGGAAGGGGAGTGAGAGGGAGAGAAAGGGAGGGAGAGTTATGAAGGGAGGGGGAAGTGGGAACGGAAGTGGGAATAGATATAGGAGAAAGAAAGGGATAAGAGAAGAGTAAGGGAAGGTGAGAGCAAACGAAATTGAGAGAAAGTGGGAGGAGCAGGAGGAGGAGGAACAGGACGAGAATGAGAAGGAGAAGGAGGAAGAGAAAAGGAAAAAGGAAGAGGAAATGAAAGAGGAAAAGAAGGAGACTTCACACGTAATTTTATCACTTCAGAAAATATATTTTTCCTTACAGGTGTGGAGGCCAGTCAGCAGGTGAAGCTGGAGGCCAGTCAGCAGGTGAAGCTGGAGGCCAGTCAGCAGGTGAAGCTGGAGGCCAGTCAGCAGGTGAAGCTGGAGGCCAGTCAGCAGGTGAAGCTGGAGGCCAGTCAGCAGGTGAAGCTGGAGGCCAGTCAGCAGGTGAAGCTGGAGGCCAGTCAGCAGGTGAAGCTGGAGGCCAGTCAGCAGGTGAAGCTGGAGGCCAGTCAGCAGGTGAAGCTGGAGGCCAGTCAGCAGGTGAAGCTGGAGGCCAGTCAGCAGGTGAAGCTGGAGGCCAGTCAGCAGGTGAAGCTGAGCCAGTCAGCAGGTGAAGCTGGAGGCCAGTCAGCAGGTGAAGCTGGAGGCCAGTCAGCAGGTGAAGCTGGAGGCCAGTCAGCAGGTAAGCTGGAGGCCAGTCAGCAGGTGAAGCTGGAGGCCAGTCAGCAGGTGAAGCTGAGGCCAGTCAGCAGGTGAAGCTGGAGGCCAGTCAGCAGGTGAAGCTGGAGGCCAGTCAGCAGAGTGAAGCTGGAGGCCAGTCAGCAGGTGAGCTGGAGGCCAGTCAGCAGGTGAAGCTGGAGGCCAGTCAGCAGGTGAGCTGGAGGCCAGTCAGCAGGTGAAGCTGAGCCAGTCAGCAGGTGAAGCTGGAGGCCACAGTGAAGTGGCCAGTCAGCAGGTGAGCTGGAGCCAGTCAGCAGGTGAAGCTGGAGGCCAGTCAGCAGGTGAAGCTGGAGGCCAGTCAGCAGGTGAAGCTGGAGGCCAGTCAGCAGGTGAAGCTGGAGGCCAGTCAGCAGGTGAAGCTGGAGGCCAGTCAGCAGGTGAAGCTGGAGGCCAGTCAGCAGGTGAGGCTGGAGGCCAGTCAGCAGGTGAAGCTGGAGACCAGTCAGCAGGTGAGGCTGGAGGCCAGTCAGCAGGTGAAGCTGGAGGCCAGTCAGCAGGTGAAGCTGGAGACCAGTCAGCAGGTGAAGCTGGAGGCCAGTCAGCAGGTGAAGCTGGAGGCCAGTCAGCAGGTGAGCTGGAGGCCAGTCAGCAGGTGAAGCTGGAGGCCAGTCAGCAGGTGAAGCTGAGGCCAGTCAGCAGGTGAAGCTGAGGCCAGTCAGCAGGTGAAGCTGGAGGCCAGTCAGCAGGTGAAGCTGAGGCCAGTCAGCAGGGAAGCTGGAGGCCAGTCAGCAGTGAAGCTGAGGCCAGTCAGCAGGTGAAGCTGAGCCAGTCAGCAGGTGAAGCTGGAGGCCAGTCAGCAGGTGAAGCTGGAGGCCAGTCAGCAGGTGAAGCTGGAGGCCAGTCAGCAGGTGAAGCTGGAGGCCAGTCAGCAGGTGAAGCTGGAGGCCAGTCAGCAGGTGAAGCTGGAGGCCAGTCAGCAAATGAGGCTGGAGGCCAGTCAGCAGGTGAGACTGGAGGCCAGTCAGCAGGTGAAGCTGGAGACCAGTCAGCAGGTGAAGCTGGAGGCCAGGCAGTAGGTGAGGCTGGAAGCCAGTCAGCAGGTGAGCCTGGAGGCCAGTCAGCAGGTGAAGGTGGAGGCCAGTCAAAAGGTGAAGGTGGAAGCCAGTCAGCAGGTGAAGCTGGAGGCCAGTCAGCAGGTGAGGTTGGAGGCCAGTCAGCAGATGAAGCTGGAGGCCAGTCAGCAGGTGAAGCTGGAGGCCAGTCAGCAGGTGAGGCTGGAGGCCAGTCAGCAGGTGAAGCTGGAGGCCAGTCAGCAAATGAGGCTGGAGGCCAGTCAGCAGGTGAGACTGGAGGCCAGTCAGCAGGTGAAGCTGGAGACCAGTCAGCAGGTGAAGCTGGAGGCCAGGCAGTAGGTGAAGCTGGAGGCCAGTCAGCAGGTGAGGTTGGAGGCCAGTCAGCAGGTGAAGCTGGAGGCCAGTCAGCAGGTGAAGCTGGAGGCCAGTCAGCAGGTGAGGCTGGAGGCCAGTCAGCAGGTGAAGCTGGAGGCCAGTCAGCAAATGAGGCTGGAGGCCAGTCAGCAGGTGAGACTGGAGGCCAGTCAGCAGGTGAAGCTGGAGACCAGTCAGCAGGTGAAGCTGGAGGCCAGGCAGTAGGTGAAGCTGGAGGCCAGTCAGCAGGTGAGGCTGGAGGCCAGTCAGCAGGTGAAGCTGGAGGCCAGTCAGCAGGTGAGACTGGAGGCCAGTCAGCAGGTGAAGCTGGAGACCAGTCAGCAGGTGAAGCTGGAGACCAGGTAGCACGTGAAGCTGAAGTCCAGGTAGCCGGTGAAACTGGAGGCCAGGTAGCAGGTGAGGCTGGAGGCCAGGTAGCAGGTGAAACTGCCTCTGTATACGTTTATGAGCCTGTCTCTGTCTGTCTGTCTGTCTGTCTCTGTCTCTCTCTCTCACTCTCTCCAGATAATTACTTAGAAGTATATTTTAACAAATATTTAACTTAAGTAAAGTAATTAAAAGTTTCTCGAGGGTGCAATAATTATTACAAAATTTACTTAAAAATATGATAATTATGACAATCAGATAAAAAAATAATAAATCATGTAAATTCTATTAAATAATTTAATATATGGCACCACTAGTGACCAGTCATACACACACACACACACACACACACACACACACACACAAGGTGTGAAGGGAAAAAGGGACTTAAGATTCTTGAAGGCAGTCTAATATCGCGAGCCTGCGGTCAATAGACGCCTGGAAGGCCAACACTCGCTAAGTGCTTCCCCAGACTTCCCAAGTAAGAATTCTCGTCAAAGTTAATCCCACAAACTTTCTCTTCCTTGGCTTCCGCCAATTTTATTCCCCTTGACCCTCGTGTGCTGAGCACAATTTATTCTATTGACTTCGTGTAGTGCAAGCAGTTTATTCGTCCCAAACTTCGTATATTTGACGTAGTTTATTCGCATTAGCGTCGTGTGGCCGGATGGTATTTATTCTCTTTGATGGTATTTATTTCTCTTTGTCTTGGGAAAACAAATGTTTTTGTCTTCACTGGAGGAAGAAATGGGACAGGTTAGGGAAAAAGGGTTTATTGAGACGACGTTTCGCTCTGTGTAGTTGTTTCGTGCTACGGATTTTTATAAAGCTCTACACAGAGCGATACGTTCTCAGGGATGAAAGTTTGTTCTGCAGCCTCTGACATTTCGTCACTATCGTCGGCAGCACATTTCGATCTTCTTGTGCAACAATTGGATGTCTTTATTGTCGTAAGGTTTGTCCTGCTCAGACGTTTCTGCTAAGCAGGCGAAAAATTTCGACAATAAAGATACCCAGCTGTTACACAGGTGTCTTACCTGTGGGTATTGTAGACTATTTTCTTGAAGTTGGATTTTCTTGTCTTTTTTTTTTTTTTTTTGGGGGGGGCGGAGCTCATTTCGCTCAGAGGCGATACATTTTCCAAGACTTTTCAAGCATTTTAGTAAATGATCATTAACCTCGAACTGTGTTCGAAAGTGATTGACCTTAATTTCGATCACTACAAGAGCTTTATTCGCTTTTATTTCATGTAGTTGAATTTATTCTTCCTTGGCTTCGATGTACCAAAAAAAAAATTTCCTATCTCTGGTGATTAATACAGTGTCCCGTATTAATAGGTGAGATTTTTTTTGCCCCCTTTTTCTAATTAGCTAAATTTTAAATAGTGGAAATAATATATCCACTATCCACTAGATAAAGTATATTCACCTTAAGTTTGCGAGGTGGACAGAATATATTCTCCTGACTAATTAATTCCTTCTGAATTATTTCTACCTAACTAATTCATTTTCGCTAAATAATTCACTTCTTCAGGCTTAAGTTTATTCCAGTTCATAATTTAATTCCTTTAAAATAATTTACTCACAACTGCATCTTTTCCTTTGGATGTTTTATTCAACTTGACTAATTTATTCCCACTAACAATTTTATACGCACTAATTTATTCCATGACTAATTTATTCCTCGGCTAATTTATTCCTCCTGAGCTCGTGTGGTGGAGGTAATTTTCCCAAACTTTGGGCATTTGTATTCTGGCAAACTTCCTTCAGGGCATAAACTCTGCTCCGGAGAGTCGAACAGAGAGAAAATGATTCTGACACGACGAACGCTGCAACTACAAGAATTTCGAACAGAGTAAGATTTGTAGTGTAATAATTTTGAACTTGAAGATGCTCTGTAATATACATATATATATATATATATATATATATATATATATATATATATATATATCTTATATAAGTCCTGATGTTTATGACTATTTATTTCGTATGTTGTAAAACTGAAATAAAAAGAGCAGGATTTTGTTGTGACAACATTTCGGTCAGTGAACATTTTGCTCCGTGCTGAACTATATCCTCAGTCTTGTATTTCTTAATTTATTGTGTAGTTTATTTTCTTGAAACCAAAGATCTCAGGACTAGACTTCGCTCTATTGCCTAATAGCAGTTGCTTATTAGAAACTCTTGAAAAATTTTTTTACTCAACGAAATATTTGTTAAAAATGGGTTCTCGTGCTGTGAAATGTAGCTCTATGTCCAGAGTCGCATTCCAAAACAAACAAAAGTTATGAATGGATCGCTTGAATGTTTTTAAAGTTAAATTTCAGTGTAACGTTTATTTTTTCAATTGCATAATGCACAACTTGAGGGATTCACTTTTTCTAGGATATGTGTGAAACAATGTATATATATATATATATATATATATATATATATATATATATATATATATATATATATATATATATATATATATATATATATATATATATATATATATATATATATATATATATACATGTAAATGTGACTGCAGCACTTCGGAGGAGGTCCAAGAACTCATGTTTTCCTTCAAAACATTCTCATTCCCTACTCAATGCATGACATTCCATATTTCATCCCAAATATTCACTCAAACTGCGCGAGACACGCAAGCTGTGCTTAAACCTGCAATCGTCTATTCCAACGCGTAATTGGTTGCATTCAGATCGTGCAATTGCAGGGGTATTGCAAGTCATTTCGCTGGCTGCAGCGAGAGTGTATAATTGAAGACGCCAGCCAGGTTCCTGTTTGCGTGCTGCGCTAATGAAGACAAATGGCTCATGAAATAAGAATATTTTTAAGACTGAATACTCAGACGTGTCGCACAAGATCAGAATTAAGTTGCCTTGAAGTATCTCTGCGGATACACACACACACACATCACACACACACACACACACACACACACACACACACACACACACACACACACACACACACATACACACACAGGAAATAGTAGCAAGGCAGAGTGGCAAACAGGATGATAGGTGGAGACCTCAGCAACCAGGATCATAGGTAGTGAACATAGGAAAGCGAATGACAGGTGGTGAACATAAGAACCTGAATGACAGATGGTGAAGAAACCAACAAGAAAGACAGGTGGTTAACTTACCAGTGAGTGTAACCGTACATGAGCATACCAACGAGGCTACACCTGATCCTCACCCTACACGAAACAGGTATCATAAAGAAAATAAGACTTTCTGTTTGGGCAGACTTAACAAAAATTGGGGCACTACTAACACCATGCTAGCGGAAAATAATATGACCCTAATGTTATAATTTTCAAGTGCACAACAAAAACAGAATCGCAACACAGCGAGAAATTATAATTGCTCTTGAAAAAGGCTTAAAGAAAAAGAGAATGCAATGGAATGAGAAATTTCCTAAGTGAAAGACGATAGGAAGACAAATTTGCAGAAAACAATCAATCAGGCGATGATGGATTACCTGGTTCAGAGGTGCTGGGAAGTAGCACTTAGTTTTATCACCATCCGAAGCAAAACAAACAAGAAATGAATACTGAGAAATACAAAGAAATACAAGAGGTGCAGTCTACTGTACTGTGAGTTATTAAAACGGTAGTTATAGAATCGATTATTATTATTTTTACTCTTATTCTGAGAAGCGCTAAATTCTGATTGCCTCCAATTTATTCTTATGGGAGTGAAAGGAAACCAGGTTTATTCCAAAGAAAGGAGGATGGTGGGATTGCTCCCACTTACTTGGATGAAGAACTCTTCAATAGTCTCAAAACACCTCATTTGATATAAAGTTAGAAATAGATATGACAGGGCCTGAAAACTAGGAATCGGCAAATTTAGTAGCCACTCTCTAAGATGCAAAAGGACCAGGAGCTAAGACTTGGCCATTGCACACACACACACACACACACACACACACACACACACACACCACACACACACACACACACACACACACACTGCATCTAGGAAAAGATTCTAACTAACCATTCCTGAGAGACCGTCTCTTCACGCACCCATGCCGGGTTCTGCTACTAAACATGCAAATTGTTAAATTAGACACTAACAGGTAAATGTGCAAGTTCTTGTAAGAATTAACATCTTCCGTCCGAGGTATGAGAGAGGAAGAAAGAGAAACAAACACTATATTATTTACCCCAAGCTGATAGTATGAAGGAATATTCATGTTTAGTCCAGCTGAAAGATTTTCTGTACTCGGTTCGTTTTGGAAAAAAAAAAAGATGGAGGATTGTCTAGCAAGAATGTAGCGGGTGGGGGAAGATTAAAAAAAATATTCAAGGGAAGAGGAAACGAAATGTACAGAGATATCATGTAGATGATGTACTATCGCTTGTATAAGCAGAGGAAAAATAAAGAATGGTAGAAAGTTGAGAACAGGAGAAAACGGAGATGTGAGCGGAAAACCCAGACGAATATGAGATAGAGAAGATAGGCTAAACAACAGCATTATAACTACGAAAGCGAGAACAGGATCAAAACTACTGAAAATCCACATCAAACGAAACTCAACTATTAATTGCCACTTAATTGCTGTAAAAAAAATGAACAAAAACAGCTAACGAGGAACAAAGAGATATGAAGAGCAGGGCGCACATATCAGGGATACATTCACCGTGGGGAAAGAGACAACGCCAGAGAGCAGGAAAGAAAGGTTACACCACAGGACATGAAACAACATCAACACAACAGAGGACGAAGTGTAAAAACTCTTAGGTGAACTGGACTCAACAAAAGCAATGGAAACTGACAAGGTGTCTGCACGAGTTCTGGGAGAGGGAGAAAAGTCACTGTGTGGGCCGCGAGCAAAAATATAAAAGTTATTGGAGACAGGGCACCTACCTGGAAGCTGGAGAGCAGCAAATGTTTTCTTAGTATACAAATAAGGTATAGACGGGCAGCACTGAACTACAAGGTGATAAACCATCGTCACCGACCACGTGAATACTGTCTAAAATAATTACTAAAATAATTTGAGTGACGGAGCCCTTAGAGAGTAATTATTTTATAAGCTACAACCAGTAGTAATTCTGAGAACGTAATGAACCTTCTAATTTTCTGATAAAGCAGGAAAGAAATGGGTGAGTTGACTGCATATTTCTGGACTGCAAGAAGGTAGTCGATACTGTACTTTGCAAGAGACTGATCTGAAAAGTAAAAGAGGAGACAGGAGTAAAGCGAAAAATGTTTAGTTGGATCAAAAAATACCTAAGGGGAAGAGATAGTGAGGGATGATTTATTAGTAAGAATCAAAATGTACGAATGTGTCAAATGGTGATTCACAAGAAAATATGCTAGAACCAGCACTGTTATATAGGTAAGTAATACACGTGAGAAGAAAACCGTTTCTTTTCCACTTCGTAATTGATGTCAAAATTAATAAGAAGGCTGAAATAAAAATAACTTCGTAAAAGACATTCACACGCTGCAGGGATGGTCAGAGAAGTGGCTGCTGGAATACAATCCCAGCATGTGCAAGTTCGTAACAATCAGTGAAAATAAAAGAATACTGATCAAAAACGAAATGTAGACTAAAGGTTGAACACTGTTTAAACTTCTAGAGAAAGCAAGAGAACCTAGGGGAAAGCATAGTACCAAGCATATCACCGGAGGACATCATCCCAATAACTGCACCATGGTATATGTTCTGTAAGTCTTATAAAATTAAGGTCATTCATGAATAATTCGGTAATATGAACATGATGCATTTTGCAAAAATCATAAATTATGAAACATTAATAATAATAATAATAAAACACACACACACACATACACACACACACACACACACACACACACACACACACACACACACACACAACGCCCCGATGGCATGGTGGCTAGCGCTCTTGCTTCACGCACGGAGGGCCCGGGTTCAATTCCCGGCGGGGCCGAAACATTTCGAAGTGTTTCGTTACACACACACACACACACATACATACAACAGGCCTAGTGTCTAATCGACATGTGCCTAGGACAAAATGGTAACTAACACAGCATATGCAGCATATGGGCGACTGGCAAACCTAAGATTAGCGTTCCGTTACCTTAACAAGGAATCGTTCAAGACACTGTATACCGTGTACGTCAGGCCCATACTAGAATATGCAGCACCAGTCTGGAACCCACACCTGGTCAAGCACGTAAAGAAACTAGAGAAAGTGCAAAGGTTTGCGACAAGGTTAATTCCACAACTCAGGGGTCTGTCTTATTAAGAAAGGTTGAGGGAAATAGGACTAACAACACTGGAGGAAAGAAGGGTCAGAGGAGACATGATAACGACATACAAAATACTGTTGGGAATCGACAAGGTAGACAGTGACAGGATGTTCCAGAGAGGGAACACAGAAACAAGGGGACACAACTGTAAGCTGAAGACTCAGATGAGTCAAAGGGATGTTAGGAAGCATTTTTTCAGCCACAGAGTAGTCAGGAAGTGGAATAGTCTAGAGAAAGATATAGTGGAGGCAGGAACCATACATAGTTTTAAGACAAGGTACGATAAAGCTCATGGAGCAGGGAGAGCAGAGACACAGTAGCAGACAGCGAAGAGGCGGGGCCAGGAGCTGAGTCTCGACCCCTGCAACCACAATTAGGTGAGTACAATTAGGTGAGTACACACACACACACACACACACACACAGGAGCCAGGAGCTGTGACTCGACCCCGGCATCCACAATTAGGTGAGTACACACAAACACACATACACACTTCATATTTCCTGACCGTGAAGGAGTTAGCTCAAAGGATGCATTTACAAGTCACGTAGCAAGAAGGCCTCATGTAGGACCCTTGTAGGACTTGTTGAGTCTGTAAGAAGGTGAATAACTTGGGCGCAAGCAGAGGAAGGAGTCTCATGTCTCATACCAAGGAAAAGATTGTTTTTTTTTGACATATTCCATGATGTTGATTTTTACCTTGTGAGTTACATCCTGTCTAGGAATTTAATGTGTAGTTTCAATCTCTATTTTAGTATATATTTTACTGACATATGTACATATTAAGCAATATTTTTTCTACTTCTTCCGTATATATAGAGTATATATATATATATATATAATTGTAACTACGAACGAGTGTTATTGAATCAATAACAACACTGCGACTAGCCGACGATTCGAACCCATGTTGTTTTGGGCCACCTCATGGTGAGCGAAAATCCCACATGCCGCTCTAACCCTCAGGACCACGCAATCCTACAAGAATAACGCACCCAGAAGAGCTAGGTGTTTCACCGTGATCCGAGGACATACGGTGGTGTGGGTGCCTCTGAGCTAATTTCATTCTACTCTCCGTTTGGTGTACTAGCCTTCGAATCCTCGGCTAGCTGCAGTGTTGTTATTAATTCAATACCACACGTTCGTGGTTACAATAACATATATACTGCTTGTGGAGGCTAGTACACCAAACGGAAAGTAGAATTAAATTAGCTCTGAGGCACCCACACCATCGTATGTCCTTGATCACGGTAAAACACCTAGCTCTGCTGGGTGCGTGATCTTATAGGATTGGGTGGTCCTGTGGGTTAGAGCGTCGAATTTTCTCTCATCATGAGGCGGGTTAAAACGACATGAGCTCGAGTCCTCGGCTAGTCGCAGTGTTGTTATTGATTAAATACCACTAGTTCGTGCTTATAATATATATATATATATATATATATATATATATATATATATATATATATATATATATAATATATATATATATTATTATGATGTCTTCTTCCTCTTCTTCTCTCTCTCTCTCTCTCTCTCTCTCTCTCTCTCTCTCTCTCTCTCTCTCTCTCTCTCTCTCTCTCTCTCTCTCTCTCTCTCTCTCTCTCCTCCCCTTCCTCTCCAACGCACAAAGAAAAACCAAAAGCAAAAATAGTTTCCACACCTTTTTGGCATAGATGCAATGTTGCTTCAGTTCCCAGAATCGTAATGTTGTTTTCTTCTCCTGAAAAGGTTTTGTTTTTGAAACATTGGTAGGAAAAAACTGATGCGTTATCACGCCATTATTTGTGTCGCGAGGAAATTAGAAATTATCATTGCTTATAATATTTTTGTTGACTTCGTCAGTTAATCAATATTTTAATGAAAAGCATTTGTATCAGTTGTTGGTACTTGGCAGTATTATTGTTGTTGTTATTATTATTCTTGTTATTATTATTATTGGTATAATTATTATTATTATTATTATTATTATTATTATTATTATTATTATTATTATTATTATTATTATTATTATGATTATTATTATTATTATTATTATTATTAGTAGTAGTAGTAGTAGTAGTAGTAGTATTGTAATTATTAATATTATTATTATTGTTACTATTTCTATTATTATTATTATTATTAGTAGTAGTAGTAGTAGTACTATTAGTAGTAGTAGTAGTACTAGTAGTAGTAGTGTAGTAGTAGCAGTAGTAGCAGTAGTAGTAGTAGTAATAGTAGTGATAGTATTGTAATTATTATTATTATTATTATTATTATTAGTAGTAGTAGTAGTAGTAGTAGTAGTAGTAGTAGTATTAGTAGTAGTATTGTAATTATTAATATTATTATTATTGTTACTATTTTTATTATTATAGTAGTAGTAGTATTACTACTACTACTAGTAGTAGTAGTACTAGTACTAGCAGTGTAGTAGTAACAGTAGTAGTAGTAATAGTAGTGGTAGTATTGTAATTATTATTATTATTATTATTATTTTTGTTACTATTACTATTATTATTTATTATTATTATTATTATTATTATTATTTACACCAACAATAACAATAATAACATCATCAGAGTTCTTAAGTTATAATTATAATAATAATAACCCCCTCTTACCAATAATATGGGTATAATAGCAACACCCTCACCAGTGCTACCTTAAGTGTGTCAGTTGGTGTTCCCGAGGTAACGAAGCTCACCGGAGGAGAAGGTTGAACTTCATATTATTCCTGTCGTTCCCATATTCATCAGCTGTTCTGTGTTCTCCTAGATTGACGCTTTGGCTTTACCCTTACTGCCGAGTATAAGGGCTATAAATACCTAAGCTGTGGTTAACATGTTAATATATATTTTTTCCCAACGTTTCGGAGTCTCGAGTCACATCATCGGTTTAAAAATATATAAAAACAAGTTATCAAAGAGAATAGTTGGTTTACATAAAAAAAAAAAAAATGGTTAAGTTAAAATGTATTGGTAAACTTATAATAAAGTGTAGGTGCGTAAATCTAACTAAGCATTGTTAAAATAACTAATTCAATAAGTCTGCTAATAAACTAACGCATATACATTAAAATCGGTGTGTCAGAAGTGGCATGGACATAAAACTAAGAAATGTTGCAAATCTTTAAGAAGAAAATATTCAAGGATTTAACGGCAAGTGGACAACTATTTAACCATCTCTCTTCATAGTAACAAATAAAGACATTCGCAAAACATGGATCTAAAGGTGACCTCATAGCAACTAAGTTTCTAACATTATCTAATGTTTATTTATCTAACAAGATGTTTAAGGTCTTAATAAAACATTTGTAAATAATGTTACCACATCTACAGTAGCCTTCTATGTTTTAATGAACACCCTTTTTCCACTAATTTAAAAGAATTATCGTTTGTGTTGTCAGTTTATTTAAATGGGCACAATGCTGGTAACACAAATTGGATAATATTATACTTGAAGAAATTTTCGATTAGTGCAAAAAAAAAAAGAAAAAAAAAAAGAAATTGCTTTAAGGACATTTTCTGGCCACATAACGTACGCAGATTTACGCCAGCATAGGAATGCCTATAAGAGCTGCGTTTTAGGAGGTAAATCTAGCTACTGTGAGTTATCTCTACGCTTCACACACACAAATATTTACTCAAGAAGCCAAAAAAAAAAAAAAGTGAGAGAAATATTCATGAATAATTAACTAAGAGAACTCGAGATTGAAAATGTATGTTTGGTTCACAAGTTCAAAGGTTTCCACGTTAAATAATAACGCACAATAGTGGGTGTATTGTGTATGTTTGGAGGAGTGGTGTGTACTCACCTAGTTGTACTCACCTAGTTGTACTCACCTAGTTGTACTCACCTAGTTGTACTTACCTAGTTGTGGTTGCAGGGGTCGAGTCATAGCTCCTGGCCCCACCTCTTCACTTGCCGCTACTGAGTCACGCTCCCTTCTCCATGAGCTTTATCATAACTCTCCTTAAAGCTATGTATGGAACCTGCCTCCACTACGTCGCTTCCCAAGCTATTCCACTTCCCGACCACTCTATGACTGAAGAAATACTTCCTAACATCCCTGTGATTCATTTGAGTCTTCAACGTCCAACTGTGTCCCCTTTTTGCTGTGTCCCATCTCTGGAACATTCTGTCTCTGTCCACCTTGTCTATTCCTCTCAGTATCTTATATGTCGTTATCATGTTCTCCCTATCTCTCCTGTCTTCCAGTGTCGTCAGGTCAATTTCCCTTAACCTCTCCTCGTAGGACATACCCCTTAGCTCCGGGACTAGTCTTGTTGCAAACCATTGCACTTTCTTTAGCTTCTGTATGTGCTTTGCTAGATGTGGGTTCCAAACTGGTGCTGCATACTCCAGTATGGGCCTAACGTACACAGTGTACAGGGTCCTGAACGATTCTTTATTAAGATGTCGAAATGCTGTTCTTAGGTTTGCTAGGCGCCCGTATGCTGCAGCAGTTATTTGGTTGATGTGCGCCTCAGGAGATGTGCCTGGTGTTATACTCACCCCAAGATCTTTTTCCTTGATTGAGGTTTGTAGTCTCTGGCCCCCTAGACTGTACTCCGTCTGCGGTCTTCTTTGCCCTTCCCCAATCTTCATGACTTTGCACTTGGTTGGGTTGAACTCCAGGAGCCAATTGCTGGACCAGGCTTGCAGCCTGTCCAGATCCCTTTGTAGTTCTGCCTGGTCCTCTTCCGATTGAATTCTTCTCATCAGCTTCACATCATCTGCAAACAGGGACACTTCGGAGTCTATTCCTTCCGACATGTCGTTCACAAACACCAGAAACAGCACCGGTCCTAGGACTGACCCCTGTGGAACCCCACTCGTCACCGGCGCCCTTTCTGACACCTCGCCACGGACCATGACTCGCTGCTGTCTTCCTGACAGGTATTCCCTGATCCATTGTAGTGCCTTCCCTGTTATCCCTGCCTGGTCCTCCAGCTTCTGCACTAATCTCTTGTGTGGGACTGTGTCAAACGCCTTCTTACAGTCCAAGAATATGCAATCTACCCACCCCTCTCTCTCATGTCTTACTGCTGTCACCCTGTCATAGAACTCCAGTAGGTTTGTGACACAGGATTTCCCGTCCCTGAAACCGTGTTGGCCGTCGTTGATAAGCTCATTCCTTTCTAGGTGCTCCACCACTCTTCTCCTGATAATCTTCTCCATGACCTTGCATACTATACATGTCAGTGTGTGTGTGTGTGTGTGTGTGTATACTCACCTAATTGTACTCACCTAATTGTGGTTGCAGGGGTCGAGACTCAGCTCCTGGCCCCGCCTCTTCGCTATCTGCTACTGGGTCTCTGCTCTCCCTGCTCCATGAGCTTTATCATACCTTGTCTTAAAACTATGTATGGTTCCTGCCTCCACTATATCTTTCTCTAGACTATTCCACTTCCTGACTACTCTGTGGCTGAAGAAATGCTTCCTAACATCCCTTTGACTCATGTGTGTGTGTGTGTGTGTGTGTGTGTGTGTGTGTGTGTGTGTGTATGTGTTTGTATAAGTTTGTGAACTGTCATTTGTGTGTGTACTCATCAATTTTCTAAGTATTGTGAACGTCGTTATCATGTCTCCTTAAGTTTTTTGCTGGTGCTGCGTACTCCAGGATGGACTTAACATGGGTCGCATATAGGGGTCCTGAAAGTGAATCTCAGTTTCGTTAAAACGCTCATTTGTTCAAGTTATTATTCGGGTGATGTGCGCCTCTGGTGATATGCTCGTAACTATGTTCTCCCCCAGGTGCTGTGCTTACCTCCGAGTGAAAATTTACAGCCTCTATTTTCCGAATGGAAATTATTATGTATATAGAGCAATGGGGTTCATGCTCGTTGATTCCTGAGCTCGGAAATATATTTCCACCGTAAATTTTATATCTTTCTAATCGTTGCAGCACATATTTCCTCATCCGTAATTCCATCAAAGCTATCAATCACTCTTTCAGAAGAATAAATATGGTTTTTTTTCTGTGGTGATTATTTCGTTATTTGTAAGTATGACTACTTCCTTCCTCAGTTTGTGCTGCCAATAAAAAAATCTTTATCTATTTTCTCGTATTCTCTTATGAGCTTAATTGAATTTCATATTTTGTCTTCTCCTGTTTCCAAGGGGCATTTCCAGTGCCTTTAATCTTTCTCCTGTTTCTAAGTGGCATATCCAGTGTTTTAAATCTTTCTCCTCTTTCTAAGTGGCATTTCCAGGATCTTAAATCTTTCTCCTCTTTCCAAGTGGCACTTACAGTGCCTTTAAATCTTTCTCCAGACTTAAAGTAAAGGTATATCCAGAGCTCTAAATCTTCTATAAATCATATGCCTTAACCCGAGTAACTAGTGGGGTTTCAGGTCATTAAACTTTTTCACATTTTTTTAATATATTTCGTTTAACTTGTGATCACTGTAACACATACAGTAATAATTTCGGTCCACAGTACGTTATTTAAAAAACAAATAGTTCTACCTTTTACCTTCCATGTATCTAAAAGTTATTTTGAAGTTGACGGCATTTATAAGCGTTTTACACAACTGCAATCATGTTGTTTTCCAGAGATTATTTCTAGTTTTCAGTTGCGTGTTACTCTTCATCAGACGTTTAAAAGATTTTTCATTGTTCGATACTATTCTTAAATTTGCTTTACTGTACCTTCAACCAATTTCAGTCACCCTTTTTTTTCATTTATTCCTTTCATTACACCTATTTCCACCCACGCATTGTTCTGTTCGCTTTAGTATTCCATGGCATTTATCGATCTGGAATTTTGCTGTCGTTTAGGAAATCTTCTTGCCCAACTTGCATCACTTCTTCAGAATTTTAGAATTGCTACAGAATTTATAAAAACTCTTAAAAATTACTTATGATATCAGAGCTTTACAAAGCTCTAATATCATCATGAAGCTTTTCAAAGATGTAACTTCTCTGAAAGCTCTAATATAAAATTAAAGATTTTTAAAGATATAGGTTCTCTTGAAGCTTTTGTATTTATATAAGTTATATAAAGGTATACCTTCTCTTGAAGCTTTATTGTCTTTATAAAGTTTTATTAAGTCACACAGACGGACTTGATAATGGGGCTGGAAGCTCTGATACGTCCTCCAGTAGTTTCCCCTCTGGGCGTTTAATATGTGAAACGCCTTTTACACGATGTTATGTAATGCTCAATATTTGAGTTTTCTCACTGGTAAACCAATTTCATCTTCCTCTCTTTCTCTCTCTCTCTCTCTCTCTCTCTCTCTCTCTCTCTCTCTCTCTCTCTCTCTCTCTCTCTCTCTCTCTCTCTCTCTCTCTCTCTCTCTCTCTCTCTCTCTCTCTCAAGAATATTTCTGCATACGTGGGAGCTTCTGCCTATATTTTATGATGCAGTTAGCAATTTCCCGAACACCATCTACAGCAACCGCTCTCTCTCTCTCTCTCTCTCTCGCTCTCATTCACTCTCGCTTTCTGCCTCAACAAATACTTCCCACTCGCAGTTCTCATCACCTCTGCTACCATCATGCATGGAATAAACATTTTCATATATCTGAAGGCGCTAGGGCACCGACGAGAAGAAATTACCATGATATATTCTAATAGGAAAAGGGAAATAAAACAATAATGACATTTTGATCGCTTTTTGAACTGCATTTTCGTCCTTGTACTGTTTTCTTTGTCAGGAGACGAGATCAAAGGAGATTTGTGTGTGTATGTGTGTACCTACCGAGTTGTGTTTGCGGTGGTTGAGATTTAGCTCCTGTCCCGGAAGAAAGGAAATCATCAGTGATTTGGATCACCTCATCACTGATGATTTCCTTTTTCCCAATCAATTCTACACACACACACACACACACACACACACACACACAAGCAAACAA